>VICI01002787.1:0-15329 GCA_019593645.1 Akabosia matsudoensis
CAGATTAAGTTAACAGAAAGGTTAAAAACAACATCTATAAACCGATCAAATCCTGTTCTAGTGGTAAGTTCGTTTACAAATGCAGATCTCTGTCCGTTTAGAACGTTAAGAGTTTATATAAGTAGGACGGAGCAGCTCTGTCATCCAGAATGTAAAAAATTATTTATATCGTTTATGAAACCCCATAAGATGGTAACTTCGCAGTCAATAAGTAGGTGGCTGTGTGATGCTATGTCACTTGCGGGTATCGACATTAGTGTGTACAAGGCGCATAGTTTTCGCCATGCTTCAAGCTCGAAAGCAGCGGCCAATGGTGTCCAAGTAAATTCTATTTTAAAACATGTAGGTTGGTCAGAAAAGTCGAAAGCGTTCGCAAATTTCTAGAATAGACCCATACAAGATAAAACTTTGTATTCTAATATAGTATTAAATTTTAATAAATGAGCTGTTGTTGTTTGTAAATAAGATTATGAAGTTTTCTTTGTCTCCTTCTTATCCTCATCGACATTCTTTAAACGACTACACTGTGGTCGAAGGTGAAGGAAGACGATATGACAATTGATGATTCTGCCAGAAGATTATATGAAGTTTTCTTTGTCTCCTTCTTATCCTCATCGACATTCTTTAAACGACTACACTGTGGTCGAAGGTGAAGGAAGACGATATGACAATTGATGATTCTGCCAGCTTGCGCAGCAAGCGCTGCAGAATCGAGATTTCATGAGTCTTCCGGAAACCGGAAGACCACAGTGCCCTCCAAACCCACCCCCATTATATGTATGTCGATTCGGTCTTTAAACAATGAGGTTTCTCTAGCGCACTCGGGAGGACATGGACGCGTGGTTGGTAAGTAGGGAAAAGGTAAACTTTTTTCTCATATTGGCTTTGAATATAGGCAAATTAGTTGTCTCCTGAACCGTCACAACTATCACTACACTGTGGTCGAAGGTGAAGGAAGACGATATGACAATATTTATTAGCTGTTTACACGTGTGGCTGCAAGTTGTCTGGAGACCTAGACCTAACTCGTCCACATACGTTCTAATTTCCTGTAAAACGACTGACCAAGATATGAACAGGCACGTTGTAGATTCTGCGGCGCTTGCTGCGCAAGCTGGCAGAATCATCAATTGATACCTACATAATCATGAAGACGATGGTATACTTCTAAACAAGGGAAGATTCACAGGCACGGTTGGTTTAGGATCGTAACATACTTTTTCAAATAGCCCCATATGTTTCGAAGAATCGCCAACATGTTCTCTTGTATTTGAAGGAGTAGCTCGAGAACACGAGGTAATCGACCGATGTCATGAAAAAAACTGTACACAAAAGGCTCGCTGTCATCTTGTTGCTTGATTGGAGTTACTTCAATGCAAGATCCTCTCCTCCAGCGGACAAATCTTTTCGTTCCTTCCACGCATTGCCGTGTCGCCTGAGCCACGAGGGAAAATATTTCATGGGCCGTGGGTGTAATTCTTATTTCGGGCTTAGCAAGAACCGCTTCCACGTCAAATAGCGGATCATTCTGATTCATTCGGATTTCAAAATCATAAAGGCTGCGGATAACAACTCTGGAAACAAAGAAGTAATCAAAATGGCACACGATAAAGCTTAACAACTGGACTGCAACATCCTTGAAAGAAAGATAAATTACTTGGCGAGAAACCGGAAAGCGCATGCCGCCCAGTAACTGTAATATTTTCGAAACTTCTTCATTTTTCCTGTTGTCTTTCCGTACGCAAGGTTTTCGAGCTTAAGAAACAGAGAGGCTAAGCCCCTGTACAAGAGTAATAGGCGATCCCAGGTCACGTTCCGACTACTTTCCCAGTATTGGAAGTAGTCCTAATGAAGTTTACGAAAATAAGTGTTAGAAGAAGTAGCATCAGCAAATTAGCCTAATCGTATATTGAATTGTGTAATACCCAGCAGTCCAAAATAGGTAACCCAGTAGGATCCTTTTTATAGGGAGGCTCTTTGAACAGCCTGTGCAGTTTCATTTCTAAAATTCTCGCCCGAACGTCTTTGGCAATCTTATTGAGCTGACTGACAGTTATGTCAAACGTTTGGATGATGTTTGACAAGTTACTGGCATAGTCTGGAATACCCAGCGCCCCGAAGAAGGCTGAAGCGTATGGCCGAAACGTTGGGAAGCTACGTTTTTTGAAATAAACACTCGTTGGAATTCCTATCTTCATCATTTAATAATGACGACCGAGTGGAACCAGATTATTAATCTATTTTCGGCTTAGGTGTAAACATTCGGGTGTTGGGTGCTAACTTTGTTGGCTTAGGCGTAAACAATTAATATTTGGGTGTTAACTTTTTGCATAAGGTGTAAACAATTTATTTTAGGTGTAACCAATTTTACTTTAGGTGTAAACATTTTCTATTTGATACGTTAGGTTCGGTTGGTTAGTTTTTTTCTGTTAGGTTTGGTTTATTTAGGTTGGGTGTACACTTTTCAGTGGGTGTAAACTTTTTTTATAAGGAGTGTTCATTTAGAAAATGGAGTCCTCCATATATGGCCTGATGTCTCATAATTTTGTGCCACTTGTCTTATATGCCAATTGTCCATTAAAAAAATTTGTGCCAAAAGTCGTTGTGCCACTTGCCCTAGAACCCATATGCATATCTAAAATACAAGAATTAACCCACACATACCCTCGTGGCGTTCGCCACTTCAACGAAATGAGGAAACTCGACTTTCTCCGTTCTGTACTGTATGGGGTCCATGCATTCATCATGCACTGCCGAATCAATAAATTTTATTTCCTTTCCATCTATGAATAGCCAATTTTTCAACCCTGCCTACACTACACATACATCTACTTAGCCTATGGCTTCCTTAGCAGCGCAGGCAGTTTCCTGTAGCTAAACTATGGAGTGACTGTCTGGGAGACTGGAGTAATTTTTGAAGTTACATTTTCTGACTTTGGCCGGAGATTGTCGCGAGGGGAAAAGTTTTTAATCATTTGGACTATTCTATTTACTATTTACACATTATGTTATCAATCAAGCCACTAAAATATTCATGTTTTATCGTCTGTAATTATCTCAGTTGATCAAAATTCAATCAGCTCAAGAACTATGTTGTATGTTAACCAACGAAGCGTGACGCCTTGCATGCAGATGCTGGGATGATGCATCCTGCAATTAAACTTTTCAAAGTATGAAGTAGTGTTTAACTACTTGATGTAGCCGGGAAAATACAATACAGCTATTACTTGAACAACCATAAAATACCACTTTTTTCAGGACAAACAAGTCACGAGTAACCAGGAAATATTGAAATAAAAACGATCAAAAGGACCTACAGTAAAATCTCGATATAAATTGCCTTCGTTATAGTGGCTTTTCGTTTTATTGCCGAACTATCCCCCGCCTTCAGTTTTACATGTGAATCAATCTCTTTATAATTGACAATTTTATAATTGTCTTCGCTATAATTGCCGGGCATTTCAATCCCCTACCATATAAAACGGATGTTAGAATATGTACCTTTATAATACGTTATAATTGCCTACAAGAAGATTTCGGCCTCACTCAAAAATCGAAGAGGTTTGTGGTAACATCAGCATTTTGTTCCCAAAAAGAGCTACAATTCTTGCGAAACAACACCGCATGCATCCAAAATTTCTTGTGAAAGTGGGGAAAGTTCACAAATTTTGTAGGTCTTTGATGCCAAAAACTTGCAAAGTCTCATTATAGTAGCCAATGCAATTTCAAACGAAGTACTCCCTATTATTGCTTTCTTTATAATTGCCCTCAAATACTTTCCCCTTGGGTTGCAATTATAACGAGATTTTACTGTATTTTTATTTTATTATACGTCACAAAATACTTCAATCTTTTAAACGTGTTAACATGCAACATGGATGTAGTAGGAGTACTGTATGGCCAACAGAAAGCTGTCAGAAATTTGTAAAAATTGAATTTTCCTCAATCAGGATTAATTATCACGTTACAGTTCTTAGCTTTGCATCTGTGAGTAAACATAGCTTTGTAATTTTCTAGCAACATTTTCGTTTCAATTTTATAATCTAAATGATGTCCATGAGAAGCATGTTCTTCCAATCATCACCCTTTTTCCTTTTCATAAGATAAAATTCCGAATGCGTAATTCCTATAGTATGTATAATCATAAATATAATATTGCTAAGATGGATTCAATGTAGGTAACTATACCTCATAGCTCAATAACCCATGTGGGCCATTTGTATGAAGAGGTAATACAATTTTCCAAAATTAGGTTTACCGCAACAAGCAATTAATTGACCTATTTTGGCAAAAATGCTCTCATGCATTGTTAGAACCACATGATGTTCTTCGACCAATGGCCAAAGAAACTAGTGGAAAACGAATTGATCAGATATAAAGGGCAGGTCAAAATACAAGTTGTTTTTTAGTGTTGCGGTGAGTAACGTTTACAATGCCCTGCATTTATAACGAAGGTGAGCTTTCTCAGCAAGTAATGATATCGATGATTTTGTCTGTTTGTCTGTCTGTCCGTCTGTGGATGCTCTACAGGCCACATACTTTGACCAATTAGGACCAAACTTGGCACAGTGACACTATGGGCCACTGGCACGAACCCTATTGATTTTCAGCCCGATTGCTCAAGCCGGTCGGGCTGGGTCCGAGGGGCAAAATTTTAGATTTGCCCCAAACTTGGTACCATGATGCGTTAGGTCACTTGAAACAACCCTACTGATTTTCAACCCAATCGGTTAACCCTAGGGGTCCAGGAAGGGGTTCACTACGGTCAGATAGGGCAAATTTTAGGTATTGGCCGATTTGCACACAACTTGGTACAGGGATACCTTGGGTAACTTGAAACAACCCTAATGATTTTCAATCCAATCGGTTAACCCTAGGGGTCAGAGATGGGGTCCACTAGGATCAGATGCGTCGAATTTTAAATTGTGGCCGATATGCCTCAAACTTTGAACTGTGATCCCGTAAGTCACTTACAGCAGCCATATGGATTATCAGCATAATCGGTCAGCCCTATGGGTCTGAAATGGGTCCACTAGGGTCAGATGGATCAAATTTTAGATTTTGGCCCATTTGCATCAAACTTGGTTCAGTGATACCTTAACTAAACTTATTTTGTTAGCTTTTGAGCTAAGCGTTTTTCCTTCACTTATTAGCTAAGCGTTTTTAGTTTGCTTTTAGCTAAGCTTTTTTCCTAAGCTAGGCTTGGAAAACGAAGATATTAGAAACAAAACGCAGTATTTCGCGCTTTTTCCAAAAAAGTACCTCTTATGAACCAAATCATTAACTCGTTTCACAAAACGGAGTATTCTTAGAAAAATCAAGTTTTGATGTTTTTTGTGGACTGTAGACACTTTAATCGGGGACAAATTGAGTTGCCTTTGTGGGTTGTTTGTGTTGCTCGTGTACGGGGGGGACCTTGTCGTAAAGTACCGAGTTTTTTTTTGCGAATGATGTTTTTTGTGGACTGTAGACACTTTAATCGGGGACAAATTGAGTTGCCTTTGTGGGTTGTTTGTGTTGCTCGTGTACGGGGGGGACCTTGTCGTAAAGTACCGAGTTTTTTTTTTGCGAAAGCATTCCAAAACATTACCTACAGTCGAGCGATGAAAGCAAAAGACAAGCGGATGTGATCTCCATGCAAGTGCTCCAAGATAAGATGTTAGATAAGATACCTATTTGTGAAACAAATAAAAATTATTTTAAATCAGAAAATTATATCTATCCATCCATATATATACTTGCAGAAAATTCATGCAGTGTCACAAGAAATTCGCACGTTCCTTCATAAAACTATGATTTTTTCGCATCGATCAACTGGTTGGGGGTGCAGAGGAACTGTTGGGACCTAAACCATAGTGATTTTGGATATCTCAAAGTAGGGTCGATGCGTAGTATATTTTTTAAATTAAAATTCTGTAAACTACTGCATTGAAAATCGTTTCTCCTACATACACTTTCCGTCTATCTTCCAATTGAAAATCTCGTTTACACGCTGAACTTAATGAAGCCAAACTACTTTTAGCATAAAAAATGTTATGGACGTGACCATAAATGCATAACATTAAATATATTATCTCTTCTCCAAAAAATCCACAACTGGCATATTAGTATGCGGGCCCCATCCCCATGCGTCCTTGGATTTATGACAGCAACAATAGTGGACAAACGCTTACAAATTGCTACATCTACTTTTATCCACTTTATTCAACAACAACCAGCTGAATTACATTTTACTTTACAGAATCCAAACCAGTAGAAGATTTATACAAGATAACAAACTGATGCACGTACGCTATAAAGGGGTTAAATTAACATCTTCTTCCAACAATTTTTTAAAGATGGCTACACACACTTTTATTCTAGCAGGATACCTCTGTAATAAACACAAGGGAAAAAATGGGAAATTAGTACAAGTGAAGAATCAAAAGGATAATATTGTGTTCATTTTCCTTCCAAAATATAAATTCTTTTGTTGATGCTGGAGATAAAAATTCATCTCGATCATCCTTCATTGATCCTCCTTTTCAGAAGAATAATGATAAGCGACGTCTATTGCTAATCGCAAAACAAATTAAATGTTAACGCACAAAAAAATCACTAGCATGGATTTTTTTGTCCAGGCATGACTGCATTAATGGAAAAATTTGTGAAAAGGAAACAACTTACTTAATATACTTGCTCAAATCCTCTTCCGCATGATTAAGCTCATGAAGCTTAGCCACTTCCAGGAGGTACTTGGCGTTCTGGTCGTTGGCTAAAGTTATAAGCAAGTGGTTGCAGTACTGTATCAATCCGTCTAATCCGTATTGGTCTGCCCCATTGAGTAGCTCTGTCATATCCACGTTCTTCCAGTTTTCGTGTAACTTGCCCGTGTAAATGTAATGAAGAATTATGTTCATTGCGTCGCTTCCTATCTCTGGAGTTTCTACAACTCCTGAGGACTTCTCTGCCATGTCGGTTTCAAACATGGCACGGAACATTGGCACACGTGCAGATAAAAGCAGCTTGTGAGCGGTGATGAAAACACCGTCGCGTGTTTTAATTTTAACATCAGCATCCTTTGGGTCTTTCAGAAGCTCGGCCATGTCGTTCCACAAAGCCTTGTCGACAGTTTTGGCAACTTGTTCCTGTAACAGGTCAACATTATGTGGACACTTGTTGACCATGCGCGAAAACGTTACACGACAAGTAAGGGTATCCGCGTCTCCTAATATGTCGTCACGCAAAATGGCACTGACACTTAAGTCAAGCTCATGGTTTTGCACGTCAAATTCATTGTGGTAGTGGGAATGGGTCAAAGGATTATGAGCAACCCAATCAACAATGGGACCATCTATGAAAAATCCATGTTATCAAAAATCAAGTCACACAATCCCCCATAGTAAAGGAAGCTTCGGAATGTGACGTTTAACATTACCGTAAGTTTTCCAGACTTCTCCTTCCGCGTTCATGATCTCAAGAGTATATTTCCCCTCCAAGCTCCTGACACCAGCGGGAACCTCCGTTGGTTTGAAATGGAAGAAAAACTCGCCATCGTCATCCTCATCTTGCTCGAGGTAGAAAAAGTTAAAAGTAAACTTGACTGGCTTGTGCCCATCCACAACGTCAACGTAAAGCGAGCTCGTTGCACGGTCCTTCCCTGAGCTCGAGCTAAAATAAATAATCCAATTGTCCCGAACATTCGGAATGGACCAAATGGTTTTCGTATCTTTCTGATAAATCTGTGTAGCCATTTTGAGCAAACAATTCAATAATGCGAAAAATAAAAACCACGAAACTAATACAATTATGCCTGCTCCTTTCCTCAACCCATGTCAAAAAATGATTTGATATTGTATGAAATCGATCAGCCAACCTTGGTCTTCACGTTTTGAATTTCCTCCAACTCCTCTGGCGTAATTTCCACCTGACTACCTCTCCTTGGTATTGGCACAACTGGTATTTGAAGCGTATCCATTTTGTCGTTTCTCACACACTCTCACAAAAAAATCAGGTTCAGAGCAACGAACTTTTTTTTTCTTTTTTTTTTTACAAAAAGGCAAGTGTTCTTAGATCAATTTAAGATTGCGTGTTCGAGGACCAGCTCAAATTCAATCAGCCTTTGAATTCCGTTCTCGAAAGTAAGGTATCGGACTCCTTTAATTTCGGGATTTCTTTAAAGATCCCAAAAAGTATCTCTGAATAAGAAAGTAGTGATTCAAAAGCTCTCAAATTTTCCCATCCTAGTCACAGGTTACTTTGCTACTGACCAGTTATCCACAAATTTGCTAACAATTGAGTATCCTTTGCCTGGCAACTAGCTCGCCACTTTTTTGCGAAAAAAAAAATCTGTTTTGCAAGTTGACAACCAGTACCAGTTGCTCACGAAAATAAGGTATATGTATATGCTGAAGGAGAGTCACTTATCCGAATAGTGGTCCTTGTTTACGTGATTGCTTGTTAGTATGTAGTAGACTATTCTAGAAAGGGGAAGATGAAAAATCACTGCTTACTTGTTATTATGAAAATGAACTCTAGCAAATTTTTTTGCTGAGTTTTTTCTTCAAATTATCGCATCCAAATCTACGAAACTGTATACTGATCTACCCATAATGAAACTGAACAGGAGATGCATGCATTATTTATGACAATCCGAGGACAACCAGTGCCTACAATTCCTACATACTTACTGCCCGTATCGAAAAAAAACAAATTCAAGAAAACTGGAAATGGCAGAAAAATTACAGTATACAAGTGTACATCATTCAATGCAAATAAATATGTATGCGGCAAGTTTTCATGTGCCCAGCATAACAATAACCTACTCCGCACATGTCGTCATCACTGTCAAATACTAAGTACAGACTTTTTTTCTCACTAAAACACAATTTTTCCTTTTTTTTCCTTTGAACATGCGACATGGTTGCGTGCAGAATGGAAAACATTATTCCCAGGAAAGCCCTGGCGCAAATGAGATGCTTATTTTTAAATAAAAAATCTTGGTTAAAGATTCCGATGGGAATTCTCTGTTTTATTCATCTTTTTTTCTTCTCTTTTCGTCTCCGATTAATTTGGTCATAACAAAAACAATGCAATTTTTTATAGGAAAAAGGTATGTACAAAACATAATTAACACGAGGGACAAGGACGTAAATAATTATTGAACGTGCTTTATTGTTACATTTCTTTTCTTTTTTTCTTGGCTGGCGATTTAAAAACAGGTAAAATAATATACCTTATGCTATTTGCATTGACGTAAACACAGACAAGTTTTATGTCCTCATTTCAAAAATGAATAATAAAAAAAGACTGTAATGATAATTTTAAAGTGACTAAAATGGCTCATAGATTCCCTCCACGATTAATTAAAATTTAAATTATGGCATTGTTTCTGATATAGTTTCAAGTTTACAGCGATATTCTTTTTACTTTTTTTGGTCAGAGTCGTCCGACAAAACAAAAAGAAAACGGCAACGATTGTGGAATAGATTTAGACAAGAAATGGTTACTCAGTGTAGAAAATTATTTCACAGCAAAAATGTTGCGGTTTTTTTCCTGAACGAAAAATATGACTTGGAATCAATGGTCATCATAAGTTATAAGAAATTTTGTCCATTTCTTTTACGTAAGTAAACGGTGCTAAATACACAGATACCAGTATCGTGTAGCCTCAGCAGCTTAAAATAAAGAAATCGGAAGAAAAATATTAAATAGAAAAAATATCGTTATCAAGACAGATAATAATACTTAGTTGCAATATAAGGACTTGGTTTCATAGGATTACATCAAGTTTTGACAGGAAGTAAAAGAAGAAAAACAATCAGTCTAAGTCAGAAAAAGTGCACGAAAAAACAAAAGCGGAAACTTAATTTCATAAACTTTGTAACATCAAAGCTTATTCCTATACAAAAAAAATCAGCTTTGCTAAGTTGTATATACTAAGCATTCGAACGCGTTGAAAACAAATAATTTTTACAGTAGTGGTAAGCCTTACATGTTGTAATACTTTCTTAGCAAATTAATATGGCTAGAATTGGAAATGATTTATTCTCCGAAATAATCATAAATGGGCGAGGATTTGGACTTCACTTGTACCATTTCCAGCTGACGTCGTATTGCCATTCGATCCACCCTGTTGGTCCCTTTCATTTGGAGAGGATGAGGATGTACTAACAATGGTATTTGCAGAATTATTACTAATTGTGTTATTATTATTCGTAACAGGTCCATTTGTGATGGCGGCATAGGTAGTTGTAGGCCTGGATAGGTGATGATGGTCAATGTGATAGGTATCCCACATTGTTGCGTTGGATCCATCTCCCCCAGAGACTGTCACTATAACACTTTCCCTACCAATAACTTGACTCGAGTCAGTGGTTTGTACGATTCTAACAAGATTTCCATCCTTGGAATCATCGGGATCGTAGCAGGACTTGTCATCAACACCTTCTAACGATGGAAGTCCCTTTCCATCGTCGTCGCCTTCATATGGTCCCAGGGTCGACCCCAACCCTATGTCCATCCCAACTGAGACGGCTTGAACAACAGTGACCACTGTTGCTGTTCCGCCAGGATTACCATGATGACCGGACACGACTGACATATTGTCGACTGATTGCTGAGACAAGTAACTAAGAAGACTGGGGTCCCGCGAATGCATTGGAGATTCGATGATATGAGCATGGGGATGGTGATTGTGATGAGAGTGATGGTTATGGCCTACACCGGGATCCATTGAGGGCCGCGATCCTGTTGTTCCATCAGGACCGTACTCTCCTGCGTTTGCATGTCCTCCAGACGACCGACTTCGATAACTTGGTGGCCTGCTATAGTCTTCAAGCCGTGCTTGAGGAAGCATTCTACAACATTGACGAAAACATTTTTATACTTTTTGTCAGAAAGTAAGCTTTTCTGTGGTGTAGTGGTGTTTTACCTCATATTCGCACTATAGGGTCGATAGGGTGGTGGAGGAACCATAGTAATCGGCCCATGACCTAATGCCTGAGATCCTAGGGCAGCAATCGTTGGATTTGACCTCTCTAACAACAACAACCTCAGCCTGTACTCTTGCATTGACGCTTGATAGCTTGGCGGTGGAGCTCTATATTGAAATTCCGGGTACATCATCGCTAAAATGAAAACAGGGAAATAAAATTGTCATAATTTTTAAACCTGATTTTCAGGAACTGGTGTTGTATAAATCGTGACACTGTCTTTGCATGACTAGCATCGAAAATCCTGACAAACTCTAACAATTTATAGTGATTGTTGAGCATTTGGCGAAATTGATTTGTAACGATGTTACTTACCGGCATACGGATGATGCGGTCTACCATAGGTAGGAGGCAGTCTAGGCACAAATCTTCTGTTGGGCTCAGCCCCACCATCACCTCGAGAGCTTCCACTTCGCGCGAATCCCAACATTGCACGACACGAAGTCCCATTCTCATTTGCAGTGAGTCTCCACGCTACCGCAGACACTGTAAGGAGTAGCACACCCACACCTACAAAAAAAAACACACACACACAATAATCATTAAGAAATCGAACCCACTTGTTTTAATTAAGATATCTGATATTTATGCATATAAAAATATGAAATGAACCATTCGATAAATCTTACCAATCATTAACAAGGACAAGGTCAAGTGCTCCTTGCCCGCTGAGCGCGCTGCACCCAGTGCAGTTCCTGCAAGTGTACAACAAATTCCTATCACGGCAATCACAATGATGAACCAACGAATCGAAACAGCCTGGGAGGCGGACATGCCACAGCATGTTTTAGGCTCCTCTTCTGACGCATAGGGAACGCCACGGTGAGCTCGCATAGATCTATAAAAAATCACATAAAATAATTGTAATAATGAATAACTAGCTAGTACTTTCAAATATTTTTTGGCAAAATCAGTAGATTTCCTCTGTCAAGAAAGGCCATATAATGTCATGTTTACGAGGAACCATACTGAAACATTATTTTTCTAATTTAGAAGTTTGCATTGAAAACGAAAATTGCTGAAAAATAACGCTCGTAAACTAGTCATTTTATTTTCTACAAAACTGTCAATAATGTAAGCCTTCCAGTACACTTTTCAGAAAAGTGCAAGGCTGTGGCATTTTCACTGTCGCAGTAAAGTTTCATGTCTACTTAGACAATTTCCTCCATTCCCATTTATACAAACATTCGCACACACGCTGTAATATATATTACTTCATACACACGAGGAAACATTAAAAGTTGGAAGTATTTCATGTTGTTTTTATTGTAGTCAGTTGCAGCAGAGTGCATTTAAAAATGTCAATCATAAAAATTGCAATCAAACAAATCAACTTCTGCCAAAAATTCAAGAACATCAGAAATGCCAAATTATGTCTTCGTCGCCACTTTTGGTTGCATGCTTCGTAGCTAGATAAACAGGCCTGCCCTAGTTTTATAACGATTACGTGTGTATCAATTCATGTTCAAAGAAATAAATGAGTGTAGCATTATTATTGATGTAACTATTATGGTAGGACATGAGCAGATTTAAAGTATGATAATTTCAGATACGACCTGATACAAGTGTATCATTTTGAACGCAATCTGGCAACGAATAAGTATGATGTTATTTTATTTATTTCTTTACCCAACCTGAAGTAACGTCTACAAAGCTAGCTTTAGTTTTATCTATAATAGTACATACTGCTGAATTGACCGCTTGTATCGTTAAATAATATTTGAATTTCTTACCCTGAGGCCTGAAATAGATTACCAACTTGCATATCGTAGGCTTGTTCACACGTTGTGGTTGGCTAAGTATTTACTAAACGTATTCTGTATTCTCCTAAATAATGTGCGTGTTTCTAAGAAATAGAGGCATGGTAAATGCTCTACAAAATCTAACTCATATGCATACCATACCACAATTAGATTACTGACTGAAGGATAAATAAATGTGCAATTGGTTATTAAATTCATCATTTGGCATCGGTCAGAAAAACTGCAATTTGTAAAAACAAATTGTAGCTTACAATTTTCGTGAGCAAAAACTGTCAACTGGTGTGCACGTTCACACGTAAGGCTTTAAATAAGAAATCAAAGGCCAAAGAAAATCTGGAACAAAAATTCATGCGTTCGGAAATGACTGATTTGGTTAACAGCTAATCATGCGTGATGTTTACAATTACAGTTGACAACTAGGAAGAAGTAGGATCAGCTACTATGTAAATGTTACGGTATAGCATAGAAGTGTGAGTTTTGTCAATTCAAAATCATTCATACATGCTCATGCAAATTTGCATTTTTTTCCGAAACGTTATATGTGTAAAGCAAAACTGCCTATTCCTCATATGTGACAGCATGCATTTCTTGTGATTTGAAATATCATCTATCCATCATCAGCCAATGTAATACAATTCACAAATGCATGTACCCATAACACGATGTACCCATAATTCACAAATACATCTACCCATGATTTTACTATCGTTTGTTTCCGTCATTGAGCTTTTTAAATCGCCAAAATAAAAGTGTCTCGTTGTGACAGTGATGGTTACTACTTCATTACAAATTATGCATAAAGCAAGTTCTAGCTTAGTTGTTAGTGTAATTTCGATTCAATGAGGCAAATCACGAGAATTTTTAAAATGGAAAATTTGTTCTTCTTTACAAAAGGTACACCCTATAGTACCATGTTATGCTAATATAAAAAATTAAAATATGTATCACCATACGCGTACAATTAATATTTTTTGAAAAATCTTATACCCTCTTATTTGGGAGCAGTTACTGACCGATTTTTTCGATCGATACGTCAAAATGAAGCAAATAGGTTCCTCCAGTGTGGTTTTTTGAACAAGTTAATTTTAAGAGGTCACAAATATAATTCAAAAACTCAATTTTGTATAGATTTTTAAAGAAACCCTACAAATATTGCCAAGAAAATTTGACTCAGGCAATGTGATCGCCACCTCCAACGGTGGTGCAGGGTCCTGGGGCCCGGGGTCTTTTGTCATCCACGAAATTTTGCAGAAACATGGTTTCGTACATGGGGAAGCCAACCGTCAAGTTACATTGATTTTCAGGTTGCTGCAGGTGCCCGAATTCGTTTTCAGGGATAAGTTAAGTCCTCTTAGTGCGATAGACATGAAATACTGTAAAGAGGTGCTTACTAGGCGGATGCAACGGATAAATACGTTTGCATCTAAGTTGATTCTTAAGAATTTCCGTAAATTTTCTTAAAAGTTTTTTGGAAAACCGTAAACCCTGCAAGATTTATAGTAGGTAGTTTTAAAATTATTCCCTCCCTTCCCGGACAGCATGTACACTTACCCTTTGTTTGTTTGACTGTAAGTCAAGCATAAAAGCAGTAAAAAACAAAATAAACGCTGGTAGAGCCAAGGATCGAAATTAACGCTGTTGTGGCTCATTGTGTGGAAAGGAAGTTTTGCGTAATTATAAGACACGAATCGTTTTTGCTATAAAAATACGTGTTCTCGAGCATGTAAAAAGTATCTATGGTCGTTTTGTATAAACTTTTCACACTAATACTGCGATACTTTTTTTTCTTATGGAAATTTGTGACACTGCAAGTGAGCTTAAGTGCAAGGCTGTCACAGTAAGTTAAATGCCCTTGCTAGTGTTAGGAAATCTTTCTTTTAATTTTTTTGGTTACTCCAGAAAATCGACCAAGATGGGGATAGAATGAATGTTGTTTCACTTCCCGTTAAAAAAATTAAAAAACTACGAAAAGGACTGAATACACGTATGAATCCATTACGATATTAATGAATTTGGACTCCTGTTAGATTTGCAACCAAACTAAATTAATGATTGCAGTTGCATAACGTTGCATATATTTTACATTATTTTATGATCGAATGATGAAAATAGGAATTACAACGAGCATTTATTCAAAAAACCAGTTCAGTTTCCCAACGCTTCGAACGAATGCTTCTTCGGAGGATAACAATATAAAGAAGATAAACGATCAATTATTTTATTGAAAATTTCGAAGAAATTTTTGTTAATATTGAGATATATTGTATTCGAAGTTCAAAGTGAAACTGTAAACGAAAGAGTAGTGAATGCATAGTAAAAAATAACGTTGGGTAGTTGATTCACTACCATGCCCTTTGCTCTTTTTTTCAATCATTCATCAAAGACTCGCGTTCTGAAGTTACTGCAATGCATAGGAAATATATAGGAGTTGTCCGTCTATTACCTTTGTCTAATAACCGTGCGTGCATTAGGTGGGTGGCCGTCAATACATTGAACAAAATGAATAGAAGACCAGTAAAACGTTAGACCGGCTTTTGGCTGCACAAAAAAATCGTTAGACATCAAACCAGTAGACGTCAAAACGTTAGACATA
>VICI01002788.1:0-15325 GCA_019593645.1 Akabosia matsudoensis
AATGTTTTTAAAGACCATTAAAAAAAACTTTGCTGGCCTTACGGCATGACCAATAGTTAAAATTGCATTTGAATCCATTTCCTGTTGTTTTTTTACAGGCCAAAAGTGTTCTCGGCGCCAAAAAATATTTTTTTAGTAGAAGAAAACAGAAGTGGATATGGCTCGCTCTTTTCAACGTGTGTATCTTATCAAAACTAATGTTTGTTTGTAGGAAAACGGGCTAAAAATTCATGGGAATGTGAAAAGATACGTTTTTTGCATTTGTTACATCCCCGAGGGCATCTGGAGCTTGTGTGTAGGATCCACTCAGAGGTGGTTAAAACCGCGGTTTTTAATGAAAAAGACCAAATACCCGGGTTTTTTGGCTAAAAACGGGTAAAAATGGTTCAAATGGTTACAAAAGTTTTTTTTTTTTTTTTGATTGTGAAGGGATAATGGCGTCGAAGTCGCGCAATTCATTATTTTATTAAAATTCCAAAACAAGCTAAATGTGGCTTAAACTGTTTGCAATTTCGTTCAGGATGAAAGGTAACGCGAAATCTAAACGTCTCGAATCGTTTTCATTGAAGTATTTAATTTTGTTCTTTTTTGACCATTTAATGCCAATTCGACCGTCTGAACCACTTTTAACCAGACCGTCATAAACTGTTTTTAGCCATTTATAACCAGACCGCAGTTTTGACCGCTGCCATCTCTGGTTCCACTGTTTAATGGAATCCATCTAACAAAATAAATAGTGTGCACATGATAATGCCAAGGCAACCCCAAGTATTAACTAACATCGTGTCGAGATCGTGAATCCCAGAACAATGTGTTGTAACTTATATTTGTCTGATCTCCCCATTGAATTAAACAAGACAAAAAAAACAACAACAACAACGTTTTTTTGTTGTTGTTTTTGTTTGTGTATTCTAATGTTGCTCTGGTTTTTGCATAATATAAAAATCTTTTGTCAGTTGGCAACATTACTAAACACAAGCTATTATTGAAGTTCTCTTTCTGAGCACACTGGCTATGTTTTTGCAGCCCGCTTTCTCCAGAGTTTTTCCAGTTTGTAGCAGAGCACAGGGGAAAATATAGTTGTGCTAGTTTATTCGCTTGAAATATAACAATTTCATAGTTTTTTTTTTGTGCAACTTCATCTAGGCATACTGAACAGACATTTTGGTTCATTAAATTATATTCCAAAAAAGGAGAGTTCGTGCTTTCTCCATAACAAGACAAAATTCTCAAATTCCTTTCACTTTTTACATAAGAGTCAGGGAAAAAATGGTTGTATGCATGACATAACGTTTGTTAACTGGAAGGACTCTATTCTGGTAACAATTTTTACCTGAATGCCAAACACACTTTCAAACGTTGCATAAAATTGGAAAATTTTTCATCTGTGTCGCAAAAAAATGACGCTGTAGTGCAACAAAACGTACTAGTTTTGCTCGTGGCAGGTTTTATTTTGCAACTTGCCATTTGTTGCATATTTTTTTAGCAAATTTTGTTTTAAAGAAGCAACTTGTTTCATTTCCAGAAAGAAGAAGAAGAAGAAAAAAACGATGACATTTATTAATATGCTTTCATCTAGAGTACAGGGTGGTTCACAAACAACGCACCATTTATTTCCTAGTTTTGGTTCTCCCCAGTTAATTTATTTCAGTCTGATGTGGACGCGCACCTGAGGATCCACACGGTCGACAAGCGCTTTTTGCTTTTTTATTTGTTTAATTGAATACCGAATGTCTCGGAATGTCGTCCAGATCTTGACTCGGCACAAAACCATGAAAATGATAAAGAGGCCGATGTTTATGAACGACCCTGTACACCTAAACCAAATAAGTTTCTCGTTGGTCTTCTGGAACATTTCAAACCCAAACAGGAAGACATAGACTTAAAAGTGGCCCGATTTCTGTTTCTTCGTATGTAGGTCTTCCTTTCTTTTTATCTCATTTTAGAGAGAAAAAAGGATTGCTCTGTAAACAGAATGTCGCGGATGAAATATCCTAACAAGATTAAAAGTCTGAGTAGTGTACAGTGTTTCATGAATTAAATATTGGATCAAGCATATCCTCACCGTTTCCCTACTTATTCAAACCCCGATGTAGAAAAGTGGATTTAATTTTTTGTTATCTTGAGAAGTGCATTGATTTTTTGATTCATGACTTTTGCATAAGCTACATTTTTGGCAAAAGACGATGTAGCATTTCCTTCCTCTCTTTGGTGCACACTTGTTCCAACTCTTAAAGCAAACTGTGTAGGTATTAGACTTTTTTAATGTTGTATAGCACAGCAAATTTTATCCAATCCCAATTTTTCAAAAAACTCAAAGAAAAAATATATGTTCTCAAGCTTGTCTGGCAGACGGGCATAAAAGATTCACAATGTTGATGTTTCAGACTAGACTCTTAAATCATCGTCGAAACGGTTAAAAAAAAGTTATTATCCCATTTCCTCGAAAAATCTTTGCTCGTTTATGCAAAATATCTATACAAAAGCATCCTTTCTGGTCCAGAGTTTCTTTTTCTCTTTTTTTTCGTGAAAAATAGTACATGTTTTTCTTTTTAAAACTTTTCAATACGGTTGTAGTATTATGTCGCAGTCATTCTATTCGTTCGCGCCACAGTTACAAAAGTTTTTTCATTCTATCTATACGCTCGTCAATTCATTACATTCCCTATTCATTTGCTCGTCAATTTTTCTATTTTTGCAAGATAGAAAAAAAGTCGAGCTCTTGGCGTGCCAATGTTTTTCGCAGATATACCTACTGTCTATCCAGGACGATCTGCCGCTATAGCCACGCAAAATGTGCACTGTTGGTTGAGAGCTACATCCAGGCATGCATGTGCTAGTGTGTTGCTAGCTAATAGCTTTAGGACATTATCCCTTGGATGGACTATACCTATATATACATGATAACTTGTCCCTTTTCTAGGACAACAACAAACATCTTTATCATCTACAAGTGCATTCAACCATGCATGCGTGCATTTCAGGGTAAATAATAGGGCACCATCCTATTAACAGCTAAATCAAGTAGTCGTGCCTACGGACCTCTCTTACTTTCTCTTCTTCGCATAGACATGTACAAGTCCAATTTAATAATGAGCAAAAAGATTTTCAGGATGGATAAACAAAGTGAAACGTGTCGTATCTCTTTAGAAAATCTTTTTTCCGGGTATGTCCATTGAAATTTTTTTTTTCCAGAAGAGAAAGTTGTGCTCTATTTATTCTCAGTAGGAAAATGAGAGTGAAAGCAGGACAGACGAGTCTTTCACGATAAGATGAAAATTCTCAGACACTGGCCATTTTTATTCACTTGGCTGGACTCAAAATGCGTTCGTTCACCATTAGACTCTTATCTATTCTCCTGAAAAAAAAAACGGTATAGATATAGCGTCGTCTAAGACACGAATGTCATGTGATTTTCTTTTTTGGCTAATGGATTAAGAAGTAGTCTTCATAAGGGATAGCTGCCTGTATTCTGCTGCATCCAGGATGTGTTCTGGTCTTCTTACTCAGTCGCGCATTTCTCTATTTTTTGCGTTCATTTCCACGGAATGGGCTATTGGTGGTCGTGCGTGAGAAATTGGGAGAGATGAGATGAGAGACTAAAACGTCCTTTAGTCTGGTCCTCATCACAATCATCATCGTCATCCTCCTCATCTCGAGGAAAATGGCCTCTCTTCACATGAGTACATACAATACACGCCTTTTCCTCTAGATACATAATTCAGTACCGCTTTCACCATTTTTTTCCTATTTTCTCTTTCTATTTATCAATTTACGCAAAGACTACCTAAATAGGTTGCCTATGCCCTTGTAAGCATATATAGTCCATCCAAGTGATAATGTCCTAAAGCTATTAGCTAGCACCACACTAGCACATGCATGCCTCCATGCAGCTGCCACCCAACATTGTACATTTTGCGTTGTTATAGCGGCAAGTCGTCATGGATATACAGTACGTATTTTGGCTGGTGAAAGTGAAAAACTTTCTTTTTTTTCACCAGCAAAACCTTCTCGTCACCATAACCATTGTATCTTTCTCTAGCAACCCCCGGCCAGGAAAAGAATAGTGGAAATGAAGCACACTTAGGACTGCACAGCCGTTGAGAAAATCCTTAGCCTTTTTTTTAAAGATTCTATCACAGATAGATTTCCCTCGACTGTCCATCCATCCGTGCTGGCCTGCAACATCATCCTCTGCATCTCAAGCAGTCCCACCGTTTTTCTCTCGTTTCCTTCGAAAGTCAGTTTGGCCACCTCGCGCTCACATCATCACAATTCTTGACTCATCCCCATCATCACAATTTTTTTTTCCTCCTTTCTCAGCATATCTCTTTGGTTCATTGCTCTTCTCTGTCGACTGTTTTGACTCAGTCCTCTAGAAAAAAAGGACCTTTTTTTTTCTTTGCAGTGCTCAAACTGCGCTGCACTTGAGAAAAGTGAACCGTAATAAAAGTTAATACGCCTGGTTTTGTCGTTCTCGTCACTTTTTACATTTTACTCTGGCGATTGTCTCGTTATATGCACGTACTGTATATCCAGAACGACCGGCCGCTATTGCCCCGCAAAATGTGCAATGTTAGGCGAGCGCTACAGGCATTCATGCATGTGCTAGCTAATAGCTTTAGGACATTTTCACTTGGATGGACTATACGTAACATCCTCTTTTCCGTTTCTAACGACCCTCAGGAGAGCCCTGTACAGGTTTCCGTCGTTAAAAAAAACCAGCTTCAGCTGCAACTGTTCCACGCCGCTCTTGATCATTCCTATCATAATACAGCTCATCAGGTGCTCACTTTTTTACAAGCCACACAATATCCCCGATGAAAGCACCTAATGACAGTAGTTTTAAAGGGTTCACTGCCCTCCCCAAAATAGATAATGTCTTGCTAGACAACAAACACCTCAAAACACAAGACATTTTCATGTTCACGTGTAACTTATTAATTTTTTTTTACTTGATCCAAAGACGTTTCGATAAAAATAATAGATTCATCATTTCCCTTTTGCTTCGAGACACCGTTCAGAAAGCCATTTTTCCCTGTCTACAACCACCAAAAATGCATTTTTGCTTGCTCCACCGCGAAGCCTGATCACATTCTGATGACAGGAAATTACGTGCGGAATGTCCAATTAGAATTTTCCCCTTCATAACTGCATACCTCGGAAAAAATTTCATTTTTTATGGTGTCGTCATATCTATCCCAAAGACGGCGTTTTCCTCGACGAAAATACCTAATAGAAAATATAAATTCGTTAAAAATGTACCCAATTTTCGTCCTCGTCAGCAAAAGATAACGATGATCCTGATGGTGGTCCTTTTGTCGACGATGATAAAATAAAAATGTAAACAAACCTGCTTCTAGCATAGAGCAAGAGGCTATATTGCATCGATTTATTATCGTCACTTACGTTTCTCTTATGAGAGCTAGTCTTTTTCATAACATCTTGAACCCTATTACTTTTTGAAGTATGTCTCCTGCTGAGAGCAAGAAAAAAAACCACAAACATAATCACCTTCATAATCATAATCATAACAAGAGCATTTTCTTTTTCGCAGATGACTCGTATAATAACCCAAAAAAACCTGAACATGTTTTCCTTTTGTCTTCAAGATAAATAAAAACAATGGACTATATTCACAGTATGAAAAAACTTGTGAGTGTCCGATGTAATACCATTTTCAGCAGTGCCGCAGCCAGAATTCAGCCACTAGGCCGGTTTTAGAATCCCGGCCCCCTGACAGTCAAATTTAGAACTTTTCTGCACTACTAGAAAAACATTTCCCTGAAGAATTTGACCCTCTGGCGGCCAAATGTTGAACTATACCGACCTAGTACATAAAAAACAAGATTTTTTTTCAGATTCTGGTCCCTAGCGAGCAAATATTGATCTAAATTGGTTAATCGAAAAAAGCAGTTTAATACTGGTCCCGTCCCCAAAAAAGGTCCCGCCTAGCCCCTGGCTGCGCCACTGCCATTTTGTTCCTCTTTTCACTCTGTTGTTTGTCGGTTGTAAGATTCTTCTCCTTTTATGATTACCGCACTGGTATCCTGAGAAAATGATGTTGATGATATAGATAGGGGCAGTAGTTACAGTCCAAACAACAGTGCTGTTCTTTCTAACGATGAGAAACAAAGGAAACTGTGACCACTATGGCAATCTAAAAGTATCTAATAAGGAGTCTAGATGTTGTACAGTTTTGTCTGGTAAATTGGGCTAATATGTTGATACACGGGCGGGTCAGAAGACGATAGAGACAAGAAAAAAGCTCTTGGGTAATTACTTGTCTCTGTTTTTCTAGAAAAAAAAAGTATCCCAGAACTTGGACAAAAATAATAAAATGGCGGAATGTCAACTCCTTCACAACTTGTTTTTTTTTCTCTTCTTTTCTCCTCCAAAAACTGGTTTCCTTTCAAATGGACGCAAAAATAAGGAAATTGCAGGCTTTTTATGAACCAACAGCAGTTTTTTTTAAACATTAACTTAATGTAAATCTCTAACCAAGTTTATTAGGGATGATTAGATGACCATATTTTGTTGGGTTTTTGTGTCGGTAGATTTCTCTTTAAACTTTTTTTTTTCTGTTCCAGTTGCTGCTGGGATGGAAAAAAATGGGATACAAATTAGAGAACTATTTACCCATTTAAAACGTATTTCTTTTCTGTAGCAGAAAGTTAATTGAGATGCTGCTGTTGTTAATAAGATTGGCTGTAGAAAAACACACTTTGTGGGGCTGATAGCCATTTAGAAATAAATGAGATTTGTATTGGAACAAATACACGGCGGGTGACTGTTTTTAAAAAAAATTAGTTTTTTCCTTATCTTATCAGTTTACACGGTGAATGCGGAAATACTTGGTAATCAAGAGGAGAAACAAGCAAAACTATCTTTTATGTATCAGAGTTTTTGGTTCATTTGTAGTGATTTTGTTGGATATCGAAACGCTAATAAGTTTTCTTTTTTCTTACAGATTAACGATCAGCAGCAGAAGTCCGAAGTTTTGGAACGCAAAACCTGGTAAGAAATTGGTTAAATTACAAAGCTTTCGATTTAGGCTAACAGGTAAAACTGGCAAGGGAATCTTTTGTAATACAACCAATACGATATTAATTAGCGCGTGCAATTACAACATATAACCCATATATCGAAATCTACACCGGATATTCTAAAAAATCTTAACGCTAAAAAGAAACAGATATTTGCGTGGAAGCATAAAAAACATCAGCTTGTTTTGAAAGCGCTCGCATTTCCGAACAAAAACTGAATCATCTCTTGCACACTCGATGTACCAGTAGAGGCAATAACAAATAGAGCGGAGGAACTTTAAAAAATGAAAAAGCATTAACAACTTCATCCTTGCCTGCTGCTGATTTATCCTAACAAAATCCTTGCCTGCATGTCAAACGAAATCGGATCTCCTTTATAATGCCTTCTTCAGACGCCACTTATTGTCCCCTGTTTTGTTTCTTTCATAATTTTTTCACAATTTTTTAAAAATTCGACTGCGTTTTTTCATAATCGTTCAGCTTTGATAATTTCTCAGCCTGTGGAACATTTCGTTACCAAATGATACAAAGAACGAGATTCAAAAGTATCTAGGATCATAATTTCGGGAGATTTCCCATCTATTTATTAATCTGTCTACTGCTGTACCTATTGTTTTTAAGGAAAAGATTTTTTGCAGCATTTCGTTTTTCCTTTATGCACAAGACTTGTGGATTTTCCTGTTGTTGCCATGTAATTCCCAGGGTTACATTGTCATTTCGTTTAGCTTTAAAAAAAAGCGCCGTTTTCATGCTTACACCTCTCGATTTATTCTGCGATCAGACGACACCAACACCCACATCACACAACTGACAGATAATATTTCAACTGCCTGGTTTAGTTTCACATGAGCATCGAGCATTGCGGTGGATTGGTGAAATATCACACGTTTTCTCCTCTACAATTGTGAGGGAGAAAAGTACCTGGTGACATGGCGACTCCATAGTTGTCCTATCATCAAACAGAAATGTTAACTAACACGAGACACGGTGGGCCTGTTTTCCGAGTTAAATGCGAAATGAATAGAGGATTAGGCAACTGAAAACTGTGAGTAGTTTCAAGGACACTTTTCTCATCGATTTACAACTCTTGCGGGAGATTTCGCTACCTTCAAAATTGATGCTCAATCCAATCAGCAGCAGCAGCGCGTTGAAAATGATTTACGCAATTCAAACCGAGTCAGCCTGAGATAAAAAAAAGATTTTTTTTTTCTCTTTTTTTCCTGTATGAAAAATTGTTTCAGAACTATCAAAATCCCTTAAGGATATCCAAGATAACCGCATTTTCCTCCGTTTTATTCTGTTTTCCAATTAAAAAAAAAAGATCCGTCTTCCGTTTTAGCTGATCATATTCCTCAAAAACATCTTTTTTTAGCTCAACATCTTATCAAAATTACAGTGAGTGAAAAATAATGAGAGAATGGATTACATTCTTTCATTTTTTTACCTGTTTCAAATATCGTACGCGCGTAACTCTCTCGCGAATTTTCACCACTTATCAATTTTCATTCTAGTCCCAATCAGAAAAAAAAACCGACCGCACCAGGTTTTATTTTTACCGAGACATGAAATTGTATTCATTTTTTTTTTTCTCTCGAAGGAAAACTATTTTCCACTTATCCAGTCTGAGATAGATAAATCCTCCTGGAATATATGTACCTACGACTTTCACTATGATTTAAATACTCTTTTTTTGTATTTTATTTTCACCGCTTACGTTTTTCCCTCGGTTCCAAAAGCCGTCTAATAATTTGCCTTATTTTTTTCTTCATTCTGCTGAATTGCTTATCAGAAAAGAGCCACCAGCCGGTTTTTGTTACTCGCAGCAGCAGTCGTCGTTGTGCATAACCCGCACTATCAAAGTCTCTACTTATTGCATATCCATACATTTCTTCCGGTGAAAGTATAAAGACTTCACATTCCTTCACACTTTTTCCCTCGGCTTTTCATCACTTTCTAAAAAATATATAGAGCGGGAGAGCGTATAGAAAAGGAGCAGACAAAACACTCTGACTAAATAATATCCCACATTTTCTCTGAATTTCATCACCAATTCATTATTCCTGTGATGCTTATAGGTACTGTATATCCAAGACGACCTGCCGCTATAGCCACGCAAAATGTACAATATAGGGTGTGAGCTATCAACGTGCTAGCTAATAGCTTTAGGACATTATCACTTGGATACACTGTATTATATTTTCTCCTCACTGCGCCTGCAGATTGTACTCTCTCAGATGGAAAATAGGTCGCGCACGGGCGAAATATATCTCCTTTTTTGCATTATATTATTCATCTCTTTAGAATTATCATCATTCTGGCAAATATCCTATCTCTCATTTCAATACACTCGTGCACTTTTCCCTCTCTTTTCTTAATCGTTGGACCTGTGCGAAATCCTCCCCCCCCTCTCTCTCTCTTTTCAGTTTAAACCGCTGTGTAATGTGAGCTGGTGATAAAACCCGGTTAGAAAACCATTTTACCTATATTATTCCCTGTAAAACAATAGCGCTTTCTCTAAAACTCTCTGTCTCTGTGTCTGGCTGGTTAAAACGTCTTTGCAACAATGCCAGAAAATCCTTTCATTCTCCAACGTCGTTTTTTTTTGTTCTCCCATTGAAAAGGCATTCATCAGAAGAAGATCTGAGCCGGGTTGTACTTTCACCACGATAATATCCAATATTTGATACTCTATAGCAGATAGACTCAGAGAAAAACTCATTTTCTTTGTAGTCGTTCCACTCACTACGTAGTTCTCTCTTTTCCTTACGGGCTTTCATGAGGAGCACTCGGGGAAAATCCTCATATCATTATCGTCACAGTCAATGCTGATGAGTTGCTGATAGGACAATGTTTCCCAGAAAATCCCTGAAATGCTTACCTTCAAACTCGCATTCCCATCTTGTGCATGCATAATTCGCTAGATGTTGATGAAATTTCAATACGCAGCCAGTAAAGAGAAAAAAAGAAGACGAAAACAATTTCACTTTCTTCAAAGAAACAAAAAAAAAAAGAGATCTGACACGTTTTTTTTTTGTCCTAAATGCTAGTCATGTTAGACTATCATTAATTTACTCCGAGAAAGCTTTCGATTTTTTTCTTTTTGGACAAATCCTTATTTCAAAGCTTTCCTCGTGCCCAAACACAAAAGTTCAAAGAAGGCTTAGCTTTTACTAATTTAGGAATTCTCAGAATTTACAGTTAAAATGTTAATAATACCCTCGACCCGAGCAGGTTTCGCCAAAGGCGAACTTTGCGCAAAAGCTATAAAAAAATATAACCCAACAACTTGTATTTGGGGTGGGGGGATGTCGGGAAATTGGTCACGTGCAAAACAGGATTATTGAAATGTCCAACCTATTCTCGTCATAATTACCTGAGTTTTCTTCCGGGAAAAGATCAGATGGATTTTGCGTATCTGGGAGGAGTAATTAAAAGCTAAAATTAAATGATAAAGGTGCGCACATCATTTTTGATTAATTAGTTGCTGCAAGCATTCTATAAATTAAACCAGTTTTGGCTCTTCTTCCCGCTAAATCATAATTTTCATTGGGTTGTGTGCAGTGAAATCAACACAGTTACTGTATATCCACGACGACCGGCCGCTATTGCTACGCAAAATTTGCAATGTTCGGTGAGAGCTACATGGAGGCATACACGTGCTAGTGTCGTGCTAGCTAATAGCTTAAGGACATTATCACTTGGATAGACTGTAGCTTATGTAACAAACGTGTATGAACATGTTACGACTACTGTGTGCGTACAGGAAACGTGAGAAATTATGACTGACTGCGAACCGGAATCATGTTTTATTTTTGCGTTCCGTTTTTCCTCGTAATGTCGTGGACTTTCTCTTGTAATTAACCGTCAAAAAAGGAAGAGGCTCGGAAGCTGTAAAAAAACAAAAATGGGAAAAAGAGGAAAGTTCGGTTTTCCCAACGAAAAATGATTACATGAGAAGAATTTTCTCGTCGAGATTTTTTTTTTCTGCGAAGCTTCTCTGAAGAGAAAAAGTCGTGGGTTCCTTTTTGTCTCCTTTCAGTAGTGAACGATGATGAGATCAAAACAGGAATGTGGTCTGATTCTCAATAAAAAAAATATATTCTCTCTCCGATTCATGTGGTTACAAGATCACGATTCACAAGAACAGAAAAAAAAGGCCAACTACTCAAAAAAAAAGTTACCCGGAACTTTTCTAATTGCCTCTTTTTTGCGACATTGTTCATGAAAAGACACGCAAAAAATATGTGAAATTGCTACTTCAAAATGCCATTTAAACTTTTGGGGCAACCTAAGAACCAAATGCGTGCAGAGATAGGAAAAAAGTAAAAACACGCAGCAATTTTTTTTTTCAACTGGCACATCTTTTGATCTTTTTAATTGCTATTAGCCCTCCTCTTCGGATTGTTTTATCATGTTTTCCCAAACAAATCTGTCTTTAATTAGTCGCTTCTTCATTTTTTTCCCCCAAAGAACAGTACATCTTTTTTTAAATGTCCTTTTTTTTGCTATAAAATCTTGTTATTTTGAGCCTGAGCCAGCTTTTTAATTACATCAAATTAAGAATTCCTTTGAATCGACGAACCACAAGACGCAAAAATTGTCACACTACACCCATCGCTCTCGTTTGTTTATGGGGTATTTACTCCAAAAAAATTGCCAATAAACAAATTTTTTATCGCAAAAAAGAAAAGGTCGTGATGCCAAGGAAAACATTGACTTAAGATAATGCCTACTCTTATCAATCCACTTTACTTATTTTTTTTGCTAAAACAACTCAAAGTTGTTTATGTGTAGGAAAGCTTTAACGCAAAAAATACTTCATCTTGGCAGAATATATTATATACCGTAAATCCTCTAAAGATCGCCGGGGTCTCAAAAAGATCGCCGGCCTCTAAAGAACGCCGGGGTCAAGAGCCAAATTTGAAATTTCGCCGGGTTTCTAAAGATCACCGGGTCTCCATTTATTGCTGGGGGTCAATATAGCAAAATTTAAAATTTTCGCCGGGGCGATCTTTCGAGGATTTACGGTAAATCTAGATTGTGTGAAAAAGCCAATTTACATTTTTCTCGTTTTGTCGTTTCCCCCAGAACAAAATGTCGATTTCGATAACTCGAAATCGTTGTCAGTTCATCCTAAACAAAAGGAAATGGAGACAATCAAAATTCCTCTTAAAAATTCCATACTTTCTTTCTTTTCTCTTCTTCTCCTTTTTTATATTCCCTCCACAAAAAAGTGGCAGCATGGTTCATCAGATGTTATGATGACAACAAGAGACTTTTTTATCGCTCGTTTTTTTAAACGAAATTTGTGATGCGTAATGTTATACAACTGCGTACAATATGCGTATCACGTACTTTGATCCTGCAAACTGCACAGAAGAACGCTGCGCTACTCTGTTTTTCCTGAGAGACGACAGGTTGGCAAATGATTCATGACTATTAGCAAATTCTTTCTTTCAGTTTCCTCATACTTTATTATGTGTTCTCTTTCTTTTATCAGCCTTTTCAAGATTTCATATTTCTGAAACGTATACGCATACGCATACACCTATTAGTTATTTTTTTCTCTAGGCTTTTGATTGCCAAGTCTGTTTCCTTGGAAATGATAGTGCCTCCCAAGAAACGTAATCCTTTTTGACACGTTGATAGGAAAAAGCTTGAATGTGGATGGGAAGTATTTTCATGATAAGATTATTTGTATGAGGAAGAAAAAACACGCATAGATTTTACCTTGCCATCAAAATATTGACAGGATAATAACCCTTTGGTTGGTTAAATACACGAAAAAATATGACAGAGTTATTGTCGAAGAGGCATCGCGCACTAAAACCGATTAAAAGTAGAAAGCCAATTGATATATCACGTTTTATTGTCGCTTCGGTTAAATACATAGATACAGTATATCCACGACGATCGGCCGCTATAGCCACGCAAAATGTGCAATGTTGGGCAAGAGCTACATGCAGGCATGCATGTGCTAGTATGGTGCTAGCTATTAGCGTTATGACATTATAACTTGGATAGACTGTACCTATGTACATGTATCGGAGGGCTGTGCATTTTGTGTATGAACATGGCCTTGTCACATCCAATTATGCAATAATAATTTCCCAGATGTGTACACAGGGACGACGTAAAGGTAGTAGCGGTTCTAAGGATGGATGTAGCTGCCGATGAGTTTGACAGGTGAAAGGAAGCGTGATGATGTATGTGCGTCCGATTATATTTCGTTTATTATTCGCTAAATGCTTGCTCACCTCCCTTTTTCTCGTTATCGACCCTTTTCTACTCACCAAAAAACCTTTCCTATGTTTGACCTATTAGGCATACATAAACTGCGTCTATTTGAACACGTTAGAATCTAGCAGGAGCTACAGAGACGCAGCTGTCTCCAAGAAAAAAATTTCTAATGCAACTGAACCCAGAGAGAGAAAAGTAAATCTACCAACCCAATTATAACTTTTTTTCTGGGTGCTTAAAGGAAATAAACCGTGACAGGAAAAAATTTTCAAACTTTTCGCTGTGATCTCCAAGAAAAATTGCTAATGCAACTGAACCCAGAGAGAGAAAAGTAAATCTACCAACCCAATTATAACTTTTTTTCTGGGTGCTTAAAGGAAATAAACCGTGACAGGAAAAAATTTTCAAACTTTTCGCTGTGATAACTAAGTGTAAATACATCTGGGTGGGACTGCGTAGGTGGTAAGGACTTGACAGGTTTTTTAAACTCGAAAAATCCTATAACTGCCGTAAATCCTCTAAATAACGCCGGGTCTTTAAAGGTTAATACAAAATATTATTTGTAAAGTTTTAGCGGGCGTAGAAAAAAAGATCGCGGGCTTTCAAAAAGAACAAGTAAAAATAGGATAGACCGTAAGTCTTCCAAAGACAGCCGGGGTCAAGGTGGAAACTTGGAATTCAAATCCCGCGGTTTATTTTATATATTTTCCCTTGATTGGGTGGAAACCAACGTGGGAAATTTTACGCCGGGGGCGTTCTTTAGAGGATTTACGGTAAATATGTACACTTTCCGCAATACTCATTTTTTTCGCACATATTTACCTTTTTCCTGTGATGACAACTTGTATCCTGTTAATTTGTCATATTTTCTAATATATTTTCATGTGAAAAAAAAGGTGAAAAGGCCGGGGAGTAGTTAGGCACGCCATTTTTTGTTTGACAAATTCAAATTTTTCTTCAGCTTGTCTCTTGAAGAAAAAATAAAAAAAGGAAAGTGCGGCGCAGCAGGCTCAATTGGAAAAATGTCACTTTCTTCTCTCTATCCTGGTAGGAGCCCATCAGCCAAGTTTTTTTTTAATGTACAAAATTCCATAGAAAAATCCGCTTCCGTTCCGCTCTATTTTGTTTAAGAATACCCAACATAAAAAAAAAATACTTGTTCAAAAGATAAATAAATATCAACTCTTCGTAGCTCCATAATACTTGAACGAGCACACAAGCAAACAAATTTTAAGTTGCCACTTGCTCCACACCGTTTTCTTCAAAAACTTATTATTGACGGAGGTGGTTATACATTTTTTTTCTCTCTCTCTCTCTCTCTGTTGTAAAGCCGTATATCAATATGATTAATGGGACAGACAGTTTAGTAGTCTCAAGAAAAACGGAAGGAATACGATGCGGGGTAGTAACACTACCACACAACGTCAATACATTATTATTATGGGCTTGTGCATTTTCTGCATTTCTATATACAGGCAGCCTTCTACAAAAAAAAATACCAACTTTCTTTTCCAAACGGCATTTCCTCTCTGGAATTCATATTTTCATAGCGAAGGTAGTAAAAAAAATTTACGTCGTTAAGTATATCATATTCTGAATAGTCATAATACCTGCGCTAAACGTTAAGTTTCTTTGAAAAGATAGATGGACCTTTAAGATATATACACGTGCATAATCATCATTTTCTTTTCTTGGATAATGTTATGCGTGCATGAATATACAGTCCATCCAAGTTATAATGTCCAAACGCTATTCGCTAGCACCATACTAGCACATACATGCCTGCATGTAGCTCTCACCCAACATTGCACATTTTGCGTGGCTATAGCGGCCGGTCGTCGTGGATATACTGTATGTAGTACTTTTACCTGTATACAAATGTCTAAGAAAGCAAGTGTTTTCTTCGTGGAATCAATACAGGGAAAAGGGTTACTTTTTTAGATTATTTCCGGTGTGGACTACCACCACCACCTTCTGATAAGCAAAGGAGATAGTGACATGATGCATGAATACGCAAAGGATAGCATGTCTATTGCTAC
>VICI01002789.1:0-15322 GCA_019593645.1 Akabosia matsudoensis
ACTATCTACCCTCGACTAATTCAACGACCTGTTTGGTCATCAAAAATCATTGTCGGCCATTACCATATCATGCTTACTGACAAGTGAATGCAAGCGACCACGTTTTGTATGTAAAATCAGGTATAAGTGTTATAGAAATGTAACAATCATTAAAACAGAGTAGAATTGGGGATAGATAATAGTCTGGAGCTAAATTTTCAGACCATGAAGAGGTCTTAAAAGGGCAAAAGAAATTTTAGCGTTGAGATTGTCGATTCAGATTTTCTTTTCTTCTCAGGGCCAGTTGATGAATGAATCCCATCATTATCTCTTAAAAGAGAATTACAAACATCTTTGCCTCAAAAGCCATCAGGTCAAGAAAAAAGCCAGGATTCTTATCTCCTGAACGAGTAATTCTTGTTCAATTCGTGGGACAACGTAATATTCTATGACTTCAGTGGATTTACTTCTGCATTTTTATCACCAGCATGTCAAAACGCATCTATTACGCACGCCTACAATCCAAGTTCATACGATTGTGGAGAATTTATTAATTTTGGAATGAGAAAGTGCAACAATATAATTTTGTTCGACTAAGTTTAAATGATTTATTATGAGTATATTTTTTTCTCAATTTCTTTAATTGAATATTGCGCTACTGTGTAAGTACACGTGCCTGCATGTACGCAACTCTGTGTGTGATGATAGCGCTACTAAATAACGTGAAACTTAATTATTATACTTATTTTTGTGGGTACGATAAATGCGATGCACATTCATAAAGTACTGGTGCAGCGTTTATATGAAAAAATAATAAATAGAGCTGGACATTGATTGCACCTTTCCACTACTTGATAGTACTTTTATAGGTATATCCAAGGCAAGCTAGGATAGAATATGGCAAGGTAAAGCCCTTGATAAGTATTGAAAACCTGGTTCAAGCGATATTTCATTTTTTATGCACTGAATTTTATGTGGCCACATAACCGGCTCGAACATAATCGTCATCGTGCTATATATTATCACAAGCGGAAAGATAAGGAATCGTAAACGTTTTGTTATTACTGTTTAGTGCAGGCCTAGACAGTTTCCTCCATCATATCATGACATTTTGTTTACGTTTGTGCATTACATTAAAAAACTGTTATGATTACCTACATGTTTTATTATTCGTTATTCTTCGAAGTGAATGGCTTTTCAGGACTTTGGTTTTAAAAAACATGGAAATGGAACAGTGTTCGCTCAACTAACTTTTTTTCCGCGCAGCCAGATTTTTTATACCTCTATTTCTGGATAATGTAAGTTTACGACAAAACGATAAAAATACATGGTCCAATCATTCTAGACTTAAACGTTTTTTTCACAGAGAGAAACAATTTGGGATGAATATGGGAAATTATGTTATGAGGCAAAAAGGAAATGTAGGTTCCGGAGACGACTTGCTGGTTGTTGTAATGTAATAATTTTATGAGGAATACTAATTCCATGAATAAGATAAGAATTCCAGCAACGTCCTGGACGTATAAAATCCTGATATGCGTATGCAGCATACTTTATTGAATAAAACTGAAAGTTTTTACAGAAAAAAGACTTGTGTGTAAATTTATGCTAACATTTAATGTATACGAGCCATGTTTTCATACATATGCGTTACAAATAGTTTTTCTTCCTTTCTTGGCATGTTGATCAGATCACTAACGCTATATTTTTTCCAACAGGATGAGCATTTTCCTAACTTGAAGGTTATTTGGAGCACAAAAATGAGACGAGAGTGAAATAAATGTGACACTTTTTATGAATCTATCATAGTTGAGTATGGTGCTGGTTCTGAGGAAAGTCGCTTGAACGAGAGACGATGAATTATTTTTTTCATTTATGAGCCCGTCTCACCATGAATTTTATTATGTTCTTGTCGAAATCTTATATGCAGTCTTGAACGATTTTGATGATTGTATGATGAACCAGCCTAAGATTTTTTAAATACTTCATGTATAGAGATAAAGCACCTCCAAACTTCCTTCTATATTTGTTTCAGTATACTTGCATTACGACTTTTAAAATAGATTATGTACCTCGATAATAATGTAACCTTGATGGTTTTATGCAGTCGCATTAAACATTTTCCAGTTTTAATTTCGTATGGGAATATATTACAGCAGATGCAACAGCGTGTGACAAATAGCAGACCAAGGTTCTTGTTTTAAAAAGCTGCTAAAGAAAACCCTTTTTTTACTTTAGCGTCTTCCATTCTCGCAGTGTGTTGTTCACGTGGTGTTTAATGCAATGCAATTATACTCAATTTTTTATACTCAAGCTCAAAAGGAATGAATTTAATAATCTATTCAATGTAAAATAGGTTACATCCTACTTGAAGACGGAAACGGGCGAAGGCTCATAATGCACTTACTTGCCGTAAAACCCTATTTTGTAGCGCGGTCTCTACTATATATCAATTGCGGCGTTTATTACATTTTGTAGAACAACCAAACTAAGTTGGGAAAGTTTATGGTCCGAGTTCGATATCAGATATGATTCTTACTGAAACTATACGGCTTACGAAAAACGGAGACATTTTGAGTGCTTAATTTTCCTACATTTTTAATTTAAAGGATGAGGCATGAGAACAAAGAGCACTTGAGTTGAAGAAAGCTTACAAGGATACCCATCCATTCTTTTTTAACAGTCCATTATGCAAAAAAAACAGGAGTAGAAGAGACAACTGAATATTATTATTAACGTATTCCATTAATAAAGTAAACATTATGCATAGCGTTTTTGGCTATACATTTTCAACGGGATAGCCAAGTGATATCACGATTGTTTCGGTATTGTTGATTGCGTCTGATGTTTTATGCCAAACAACACTTCGCGTTAACAATATTTTTTTCTCTTTATTTTCCTTACCTTTTCCCGCGAACAAAAGGAAATGAATGTCGCTGCATTTATACTAGTCACTGGATCATAACTTGAAACATGTTATTAATGCAATGCAATTTAGCAGGCAGGTTACAATCGGTTCTAACAAAACTGATGATCCCTTACGAGTGGTGGCAGCTTAAAAGGATTTTTATATCGAAGCCATTAGCCGTTTTTTTAAAAGCTGTTGTGTAATCCAGTTACAAAACAATCATTGCTATTGTTTACCGTGCAATAGTGTTCTCTATGATTTCTCAGTGATAAATTGGCGGTTGGACTGCTCATATTTCTACCTGTCAGAATGATAATCACGTCAATTATTTGGATCGCTTCGTCATCAAAATGCATGTACATCACAACCATACAACTTTTGGTTTCCCATCCAGGATATGATATACATTCTGGTATCCCATATACCATTTTAAATTACATATCGTTTTCTCTCCTGCCAGTGCCACAGTGCAATGTGCCATGTGCCCCTAAATGTGCATTGCAATTTAGGCAGCAGCCGTAGCACACCGTCATGATCATTAACTTTCCTGACAGAAAAAATGTGAACGTGAACCCTTTTGTGAGTGACGCAAGGAGCCGCCTTTTTTGTTTCTGCTTTCGCTCAATTTATGATGATGAATAAGCTTCTTCACCTTTTGTTTTATTCAGCAACAAGCAAAAAAAAAAAGATAAACAATATTGCATACGTCTCCAACATTGAAACATTTGTGTTCTAACTTCTTTCACTTCTTTCGCCTTGTGCTTTGCAAACCTAGGTAATTTCTTTTGTTGTAAGCCTCAAACGATTAAATTTATTTGTTGCTGTCGATGAAGTTCTTAAATGTGAAACTGTATAAGTGTTTTTATGTTGTGTAGGCTGGCGTTGTTTTATGCTTTCATTGTTTGTCGACATCAACCGTCTTAAGTTACTACAGCCATGTATTGTGACCTTAAAAAACAAGGATTTATTGCAAAGCACTGGATAATACAAATCCGTTCCTGGTTTACATATCGTTTATTTGCTTGGCTGAGATGATGACATGATTGCTAGATATTAAGTTGAAAAGAAAAACTAAGAAAGAATAATTGTAAATGAACGACAAGGCCTACTACATCCTTACTCTTTTTTTATGTTGTTATTCTTCTTTTGTGTAATCATTTTATCTAGAGTAATTTAGTACTTGTCAATGATTTTTATGAGATTCATGTCTCTAAGAATGTAGTCGATTGCTTGGTATAAGGGTGGCACTGCACTTTGAAAAGGTTATCATTTGCCTTGTCATCGTATAAATGCATGCTAAACGAAAATGCAATTCCAGGAATGACAATGGAGTTCACAGATGGAATGTGTAGAAATGCTTTTATTGTCGGAAGAGAAAACCACTCTGGCTCAACTATTACTATTTTTATGTTCATCAAGGAATGCCAAACAACTGGCCACAGTATAGATGAACCGCAAGTATTAAACAAGCCATCAAGTTACACCTCACTTGGACAGACATGCATTCTACTCGTAATCTGCGTAACTCAGGGGGTATTTCATTACGATTGAATTTATTGGAATTTCGCAGTCACGAACAGAAGTTCAAAAACGAAGCCATTTCCATGTGCTCAATCCGGTATATCTCTGGTTCTTGTACAAATATTTGTTGGGCATGTGGCTATAAGGAAAGATTTTTATGTTTCTTCATGAACTGGTTAAAATGAGTGAATGCGGCTCGTTTCCTTCCTGTGTAGATTAGCCTTTTCATTCATTCATGCGAAGTTTAGCTCGTTGTGAGGGGCATTTGAGTAACTGTGTCGTTTGTTTCTTCTCCACCCCTTGGAAAATTGGATATCTTAATTGCATTTATATAGCCGTCATGATAAGCTAGTTAAGATAATGCGCTTGCTCTCGTTGTGCGAGAGAGTTGAGATTTTTCGGTGACGAATAGAGCAAGGCAAGTTGCATTTACAGCTGGTGCTTTCATTAGTTACTAAAACAGGAATAGGTATATCCCAAAAGGTAGTAATGTATATATTATAGCATGTGCTAGCCACGATTTTCCTACATTTTCTCGAAGAACACATCCGCTTATACTTTGTGAACAAGCAGCCGGCAGGAATGCGTGTTATATGTGAAAACGGCACAAAACTGCGTGGTGAGTAAGGTTTACCGAGTCGACTGAAAAAATCTCTTAAAGATTTCTTAAAGAATGCATATGTGAGTCCGTTTCCAATTCTATAAAGGTTATATCCTTCCGAACACGACGCAAACTGATACATGGACTTGTTTTCTGAACTCAAGGAAGCACTTGCTTTTCCTGTTCGTCTCCTCCCAAGACAAACTGCTGTGCCCAAAATCCATTATTTTCCACTTTGTAAAGAACTGAATCGATCTTCTGAGTTGAAACGACGAGTAAAAACAAGCTGGAAAATAAACCGTTCACAAACAGTTACATCGTACGGGTAACTTGTGAAAAAAATAGAATGGCAAAAATACATGCATGCGTCCAGCCAGACTCTCTGAATAACTAGAAAACACAAGGAATTTTATTCGATTTTATTTATTTCTTCCACAAAAGACTGTCGCTTCTGTACANATAACTAGAAAACACAAGGAATTTTATTCGATTTTATTTATTTCTTCCACAAAAGACTGTCGCTTCTGTACAAAGAACAGTCGTGGAACAGAGAAACGGCCGAGAATGCGGTGGAATGCAAGCGTGCATGCATGTCGACGGTAACTACGTAACAAACTTAATGGAATTTTGTGTCTGCCACACGGTTACTATTTCGTTCGTTCGTGCTTCATCTTCTTGGTGTTCACTAGTCCATACTAGTAACGAGGTGCAAATGTATTGAAAAAAACTATGCGAAGTAGGTTGGAACTTGGTTTGGCAGAGTAAATTGAAAACGAGTCTATATTGGCCTTATTCCTCCGGACAATAGACTGCTTCCAGAGAATCTTATTACATTTGTGAATCTGGAAGGGAAACAGTTATATTCAGAAAATAAAGGAGGAAATGAAGCCAGCAAACTTCTAATGAAATTGATGTGCTGAGATTTACTAATTCGTGCTTTTCCGCAAACTCCTATTGTTATCCACAAGTTGCCTTGGCCGAAATGGTCTCGAGTTTTCAGATGTTGCAAAATCTTCATTACTATGGATATTACGCCTTTCACAGTTGCTCAAGAGACTTGCCTTTTCTTCTTAGAGCTGATTGCGTTTCCATCTCCAAGAAAAAGGATGGCTCCATGAGGATCCTACAAGTCAGAACGAGGCATCCTACAGATTAAGCGGTCATCAATGGTAGATTAAAGGAATTAGGAAAGGAGACTGCATTGCAGCTAACATTAACTAAAGCTGTGTTCGTTTCCACCAGAAATACATAGAATAAAATGTAGCACAACGGGCATTGTAGAAAGTTGTTTGTATAAAAATTACTTCTTTTATCGCAAAATATAGCATTCGCAAATGAGTAACATGCTTCTCGCAAAAACAAAAAATAGTTTGCAAAACAATGCTGAAACTGCGAAACTGCAGCTGTAGCACGTAACTGGCTTTTTGCCTAGAATTTCATTGTCATTTGGAACAACTGCGTAAGAACTGTTCTTTTTAATTGATGATCAAGCAGTATTAGTACATGTACGTCCTACATGTTCCTGTCTTGTTTCTTATGATCCCTTTCCTGAGAATGACGTGTAGCAAGTCATAGTCAAACTAATTCTTAAATTCAAGATAATTTTGTTTCATTCATACACAATTGGAACTGGAATTTCCCATCCTGAAAAAGAAAAATACACTGACATTGTATATAATAATCATCACGAAAACTGGTTAAAATATGCAACGCATTTGCACACGACGTTATCTGAACAACACGTTTTTATTTGCGAAATAACATGATTAGATTATGACACTGATACCAGTATGTAGAAACGCCAACTGTTTCTATTTTAAACATGACAAAACCGGAAAAGCCACACAAAAACTCATGCCTTTGAAAGATAGCAGAAAGTTTTGTTAACTGTGTTTCACCCATTACTTCGTTATTGTTTTATAACTGGCACATTTCATCTAGTAGACTTGTTTTTAAATAGAAAAGACGCTAAAACGCTGACTACGCGACTGTGGCTGTCAGCTTGCGAAAAAATACGGACTTTTGTTTCTCTGTTGTTGCTGGTATGATGGCCATTAAGATAGCTAACACAGTTCATTTGGTTCTATAGACAATTCAAATGAACACCATTAAAATCGCAACACTTGGAGCAATTTATTACTTGATGCGAAATGACATCTATTCCGCGAATCAGAGGGATAGCAGTAAATTAGTGTTGCAGAAAAATAAATGGTCTTCTGCTTAGTATCTCACTCAATCATACGGACAGATGGACTGACATAGTTTTATGAGCTACATGGTAATTCAATTCTCTATAACTTTTATGAAACTATGTATATATACAAGTCATGATATTATATGAAGTGCCGGAGTAAAAGAGTTCTAGCATAAAAAAGATCTCGTTCTACTGGAATAGCTTTGATCAAATCTGATTTCACCTCGAATTCGTTTACGGAATCCAGTCTGTAAGGCATAAGTATAATCATGTGCAAAATATAAATAAGCGAGGTATATTTTATGTTAGTTTGTGTAGCTGATAGTATATTATGATAATCAGGCCTATTGTAGTAAGTAATTTACTGTCTATACTCACACACCTACAAAACACTCCTTTTCTCTTTGCCATTTTATTTGGTAAAACCTTTTTACAAACCGAAGAAGTAGGATAGAATTGAACGAAGTAAGTGATCCACTTCTATTAGGCCGTAATTCAGCCAATATACTAAAAGCTATTTTTCGAATAGGTACTCGCTGCTTTTATGGAGTTTTCTCAATCAAATGTGTCCAGTTCAGAGCTTGCCAATTTTACGATCGAAATTGTATGACAGCAACATGTAAAATGTGTCCCAATTTCAGCTCGCACTTAAATTTTGTTGTTTTCAAACGAAGTTAATTTCATGTTTGGCGAGCGGTGCTACATTAGTGTTTACATTGCTCCAAATTCTCGCTGAAATATTCAAAAGTAGTTTACTTGCATGGATGAGTATGAAATTTTTCGATAAATATACATGATGTGCATAACCTGAACAGGTTGTGTTATAAGAGCATATCATATGCAGTGTTGTTTTCCAAACGGATTTCATAAGGAATGCCACATCTCATTACTCAAACGTTGCTTTTACTCTTCATTGCTAATTTCATCCTACATTGTGACAGTTCCTTTTTTAACGTTTTATGTAATAATCCGCTTCATGGACGATATTCTACAAGAGGAATCGCTTGAAAACAATTTTAATGTCACACTAAACGTGAAAAAGTATAAGTGACAGAGTATAGTGTTGAATAATTTAATTCAAACGGCACATATGAGACATTGACTTTAATACCAAAATGAATTGAATTTTATCGTGAATTCATGAAAAACACATAAAAATCACTCAATTTTACACAATTTTTTGCAAAACAGTTTCCTGTTTCCTTCGAATCATAAGCAAACATTCCAAGAGGATCGTAAGCCGCAGCACTAATACAATTTGTAATATCTTGTACAGCCCGATAAGCTTAGACTGACAAGAATGAAAGTTGACGGAGATAATATTATGGTTGCTTTACTGAATCTGACACCTTAATGAACTTTGAACAAAAAATGATTGATTTATTTGCTGCGTCAAAATAAGTCTTAAACGATCCGAGAATACGCTTTTCTGCTATATTAATATTCTAACTTCTTTTGACATTCAAAGCATCCGACATTTGAAACCTCCAAAGAGAAAAAAAGGATTACGACAGAATCCTCCAAGTGAAGCTGTTTTAATGATTTGTAGAACTGATATTTTGATTCTGCAAAGAGAGCAGACTTATTCAACAGCGCGACATTTTCGCTGGTTGCATCACACTAACTCCTCACTTTTGTACTTTTAGCAGCTGCGGCAGTAGTTTCGCAATCAACATTCTTGTGCCGTATCTCATTTTCTTTGAAGACGAAAAAAATGTACCAATAATGTATAGATGCAGTCAGAAGATACACCTTTATAGCAACTGAATCTTCAAGCAAAATGGTAATGGGTTTACAGCATTTGGAAAGAAAGTAGGATAGACGGAAAATAGAAAGGAACCTAAACTTCGAGGCAAACAGCACGTACACACACTTCTTCATTCTTTTCATCGGTTCTGTGTGTGTTTGGATGATGATAAATTTTCTCTCCAGAATGAGGAAATAAATGACCCCGCAATGTTTCCCGGCCATATTGCCTACTATACATGCTTATTCCACTGGCGGATAAAATTTCGTCGTATTTCTATCTTAGTACGAATCTAGCATGGTTTTCTTGGTGGAGCAGCCGTTTTCTTATTAATTTTTCTTGTAGATAACTCCGAATGCATTTGGCAGCTAGTTTTTACAGCTTTTCATTATTTAATGCTCACATGCTGCTGACGGTTATGAAGATGATAAAGGGAAACGGCAAAAATATTCAATTCAATGAAGGTTTCCTATGAAATCTATAGATTAGGTGTGCATATACCTACATAATATTGTAATTATAATGCACGCAACAAGCTTTACGTCGAATCTGATCCGACATAAGTCTTACTTGAACCATGCACAAAGAATGACTTCAGTATTAAAATACCATTATCGCAAATCTCGCTAACCCCACCTGCAATAGTTTTATTTCGAAGTATAAAGCTTGATAAAAACGAGAGCTAAAATTATGCTCATGTAGAACGAAAATTGATTGTTGGACTATGTCAATGTATGCGCAGCATGCCCTCAGAATTTCAAAACATTAATAGACTCAGTTAGGGAGAAAATTGTCCAACCGTAACTGAAACCTACATGTTTACTTGGTTGAGTATCATGTCGTGAAACTGCAAACACTCTAAAATGTCTTCAGGTTTGCTGCATCGAAGAAACCTGTGAAAATCGATATATCTCTTTTCAAGATTGCCTTTTTCCCTTCTTGCACAGATCCAAACCAAACCAGCAAAGATAAGATATCATTACGTAAAAACTCCAGAAGTACACATACAACTTCAATCCTACCAATATTTATACTTTACATATTTGTGAATACCAAAAACTTCACTCTTTGCTTCTTCTTTCCCGTAAAATAAGACCTTTAACCGACGAAGCAGTTAGTTTTTGTGGCAGCAGCAGTAAATAGTTTCGTTGGTGGTAGATTCTCTACTTGTACATTATTTATGAGTGAATCAGCGAGCTAACGTTAACGCAAAGAAACCTTGTTCCATCTGAAGTACTCGAGAATATTTATCTTGTAAAACAGTTTCTCTCCTTATTTGCTAATAGCACATGAGAATGCGTATGTGCTATGGAATATGTTCGTGGCAGAACCAAATGGCATCTCTATCGACATCATTTCAGAAAGGAAATGTGTACATTATCCCCTATCAGAAATGAAGTAAAAATATGTACACAACGTACTCATGCATTTTGGCTGAATAAGAAACCATTTATTACCTACGAACTTCCACTGCATTATGGACGTCTTTGGGAGGCTCAATAAATACCCTAGTTTTCTATTACCGTGCTGAGTAGGTTACAGTCAAGCGCAGACGTTTAGGAATATTTAAAATTTATTGTGTTCCATCAGCAATAGTGCTATTAGCGGAAACACATCTCCCTTTGGATTGCGGCTGATGACAGCTCCTATAAGAATGCCGGGTGGAATAATTTTACATGTGTCCCTCTGAGATGGGTTAACAAACTAAAACTATAGTTTACAATAAGATCAAAATACTGTTTGCAGTAGCAAGATTTTCTAGCCAATTTGAAATATTCACTAAACATTGTTACTATTACCTTTAAAAATTGGATTGAAATTTGTCCAAATGTTTGTATTCCCGAAATATCATCAGTGTTTTTTTTTGCCAATTTCTCCCATGAAAGGAATTTTGAATCAATACAGTGGGAACGTTGTGAAATGTCATGTCTTTCAGATATATCAAATACATCAGTCTTAGTTTCCGGCTGACTAAAAGTTGCACAAGTAATGGCCCAAAAAGTTTAAGCCTGAAAGTTACTCTTGCCTCGTATTTCGTCTAGGTTTTATAAGGATTCTTGTAACGGAAAGAAATATAGAAGGAACTAGTAAGGAGGAAATCAGTTGGGAAAACGTTTTGCCTCATTTTTTCCTTTATTCCGTCCAAGTATCATCATATAATCACGCATACATTGAAAATATCTTGAAGCAAGCGTCTCAAACTTTTACATTTTTCCTCTCTCCGACACGGAAAAAGAGGCGAAGGAAGGAGGGAACCCAAACACAAACACGATTTTTCATCTTTCGTCACTATTAGGTTTGTTCGGTTAAGTGAAACTGAGACTTGTGAGACGAGAAAGGAAATTTCCTTGTGTTAAGGCAATATCCATGCGGTAAAGTTCTCTTGTACGTGCATTTTCAAGAATACTTTTTTCCCCGGCAGCCTTGAATTGATAGTTTTGAAGAGGATCGAGGAGGCGTGCTCTTAAAGGAAAAGTGAATGATTTTTTTGTTTCCGATGGGAAAATTTAAGGGCATACATATTGCATGTTTGAACGATAGATATATGTACGAGTTTTACCTCTTTTATTCAAGAAAAAATTGACAATACATGACAGGCACACTATCACAAGTTTGAAAATTATCACGCTCTCGATTGCACTTTAAGTTAAAGTTGGAAGTCACGGAAGTACCATAAAAAACGGAGCTACATTTCGTGATTTGCAACCCAACTTCAATAATTTTGCCCTTAATATTTTCACTATGTATTGAGTCGTATATTTGATATATCTAGATTCACCCAGGCTCAAAATGGATGAAAAAATTCCTCTAAGATTACCAGGATCTTGAAAAGAGTCAATTCCATAATGTTCCGAAAACCATGAAACTTCACTGGTTTGTTCACATCAAAAAGTCCTTTTCGCAATATTACCCGTCCATTTATGACATTTTACAGATGTCAAGCTCCGTAACAAATCCGTACATCGCATCGCCGTACATCTTGGAAAAAACTTGAAAAGCTATTAACCGTTTTCGTACGCCTTGTTTGTCTCACTTTGGATGTTCCTGGGTAGAAAATTTCTGAACCATATAACTCCCATTGTTCCTCAAGTCGTGGGTGTAGACTTTATGACTACTCCACTCTATAAGAAGGGTTAAGATTAAAAGTCCAATGTAATAATCATTATTTTGAAAAATGGTTTTTTCTGGGTTGTATTTCCCCTAAAGCCGGTAGTAATTGTGTATCGTTTGGTACGTGCGGCAAAGACATGCGTTGGTGGTGGGATGACGTGTTGTTACAAAAGGTGGCTCAGACACACGCATAAACGTACACGCCCAAAGTATATTTTATTGTGGAAATACTCGACCGAGAGTAGAGTAGGAAGTGTTTGAAGTTTAAATAGCAGCAGTTGTAAAACCTAGCTTTGTATTTGTGTTTTCCTCATGTTTTGAAATCACCCCTGAAAAAAATTCGTATGTAGTAATTATGTAAAGCAACACGCAGCATTATGAAACGTATTTCGTCCTGTGTCCATATTTCAATGCAACCCATGCAGAAGTACAGCAGTGAAAGGCAAAGATATAAATGCCGCATCATAATTTGGTGTAACAATCAGATTTTTTCGTCATATGAGTATTACATCGTTTATCAGTACATGACTCACCCCCAATCAAGAAAAAGAATAAACCTATCAGAATGAGAATAGTGTGCTTTTTGCGGCTATCTTGTCTGCAAACTACTCCAATTTGCATACCAATTTAGCCAATAAGTGAAAGTCATATGTGCGGAGCAGAGATAAAAAGTGTCATTCCATCATATTACCAGCATCTGAGTCAGTCCTGTACCAGATGAGATGCATTTATGTAATTTGAAAGTAATATATAAAGAAGCTGTCAAAGTCGTCTGCGCCTTTTTCTGCGAAATAAACTTGTGAAATGTCGGAAGTGAGCATTGTCTAACATTTTAAAAGTTTTCTTAACTATTTGGTCGCTTCATTTTCTTTCACAAACTTTCATTGGTGGCAGTTCAACCGGTAAAGTTTCTAAAGTCTTATCGCTTCATTTAATCTTTTTCGTCGCTTCTCTTCGTCTTGATGTTACACAAATATTCCTGTGATGTTTAATGTCTTTGTGCTTACTTAATACATGCAAGTGCTGAAGCAAAGAAAGTGCATTAAAATGAAGTATTTCTCTCTACTCTACGATATTATGATGAAGATTGGATCAAATTGAACAAAACGAGTTTGTATTATTTTCTCCCTTTGAAGTTTCAAAATACAATATGATTAGGTATCTTCCTCTCTAATCATTTTTTCCAACGTACAACTCTCCATGTAAGAAAGCGAGCGTCTTTTTCAGTCTTCTCAGAATGAACTCTGATATCTCTCTAAGTGGCTCGTGTAACTTCTGGAAAACATGGAATATGTAGAATGGGCAAGCATACGCATAAAACTTTTTGGTTCAAGCCATAGCTGAGCTCCCAAGTCCCTTGACAAAATTAGTACTAAATGAACAGAAAAGTTCCCGATCGACAAAGATAATGAAAATCAACCTGGGAAATTTCTTGCTCACAAGTTTAGCATGAACAATATACACCGTAATTATTAAAAGGTTTCCCTTTTTATGTCTGACATATTCCTTGAAATAGAATGGAGTTCCAAACCTAATTGATGTGTTTGAAAGTAGGTACATTTCTTCAAGAACCACGAAATATTATCAGCTCTTATTGGATTTTCTCGAAAGGCATAAACTTACCCGTGTTTGTGAGCAACTTCATTACTTGGTTCCCGTCGTACCTGATTTACAAAATGAATGTTGTTGTATAATGGCACACCTTGTCATGTAAGCTTCATTCTTTTAAGTTGTAATGAAGACAAAACAGTGTATGTTACAAACAGAATGGAAACTTAAGAGCCCTTACAACGTATTCGTTGCTGGTTGGAGGGTGAAATTGTGGAATGTTTTTGATACGAAGCTCAATTAAAATCTTGTAACGTAAGATAGATGAGTTGTAGTTAAAGCACGAATTCTTCTTAGGTTCATAATTTTAAGGCTCTATTCGCAGAATTGTTTACGAGTATGATGTTTTCTAAAAATATTTTCAAGGAGGAGTGGAAGAGTCGTAATTTGATGTCAGTCGTGCTGATATAATTACTGGATAAATCATTCGATTTTAATTAAAGTCTCCTAAATATACTCGAACAAGAACAATGTGTTCATGATAGCAGGTGATAAAATTATGATTCATTAGTATTAATGCTACATGCTAAGTATAGATTAAGTCAAACATCAATTAAGCAGAAAAGGCGAACTATGTTGATAATTTTCAGTAGGAGCATTATAATGCGTAAACTCTCCAGTACAACCTATTTAAACACAACATATATCATCACAAGGAAATATTTCCAAATATCAAATAAAACCTAATATGCATTCAATCGTGATTTTGGTAAACACAGACGTACATATTTTCATTTGCTTAGTTGAAGCTTCTCATCGGCAGCCGATTCTCCTAAACAATATACTTTTTTTTAGCATACTCAACGGTGATCTGACTGCTGTTCTCTATTTCTTTTTTTACCAATATTTTTAGCCCTTTTCTGGTTTGTTGCATGCTTACTCTTTTGATTTCTGACTGGCTAGTATCCTTGAAAGGCAACCTAGTTAGCATGTATTAATTTTACTTTTCCAGCGTTTATCTTTGCGGTATTCGATGTAATTTACGTGCTCTCTCTTCTCTATGAACGTTACTTCCAGTGAGTTGATTGAGCCATTGCAGGATACCACCTACCACGCTAGTATCCACTGCGAGTAAGTTATTTTCACTTGTACTCATAAAATTGAACAAGAGATTGTGTGATACAAGCATATCTATATCCCGATTAAGCTTGTGATCCTGCTCGGGAGCTCATACGAGAAAATTCAATGGCTTCAGCCTAATTTCCTTTGGTGATACAACTTTTCTAGTCAGCTTTGGTGAGCATAAAATTCCTACCTAACTACATATATGATACCAGTTCCCGGTAGCAGCAGGATTCATTGTTTGTCATTTTGGTTGTTTGAGAAACTTCTCTTTCCACGAGCCTTGGATAGAATCTCTTGCAACTAAAATAAAGTAGCAAATAATAGCATAACGTCAAGTAAAAGGCAGTAATGTTTAAATCTAGCAATACTGCTAGACACGGGGATGTCTGTGATAAGCAGATACATAGATAAACTGCTGTTTACTTTTTTGTCTACTCATTTTATATGGCTAGTTCTATTAAGGAAGCTTACGATATACTGCTAAACACACTTATTATCGTACGTTTCTTTCATTCGTAGTAAATTACCTTACAGCCTTCCCGCCCATTACATTCTAATGAATATGCGGTTGTTGTTAAAATCCTCTTT
>VICI01002790.1:0-15322 GCA_019593645.1 Akabosia matsudoensis
GGTTCGAATTCCTTTGGCGCTGCTGTAGAGGATTCTGTTTGTCCCGCTGCTTGAATGATGTCACTCTTGTCTGGCTGACTGTACGAAGTTGTTTCGGTGAGGAAATCTGGAATAAACACTTCTTCGGTCGTAGTCATCTCAGACGTTCCAGTTGGCGTCTCTTGTGAAGCATCCAAGGCAGACGTTTCTATTAGCTTTATATACGTTACAGCCACGTTACCGATTCTGTACTCTGGCTCACGTATGGCTTGCAGGACAACTGTAGAACGTTCGTTTTCAGTATCCTTTTCAGTTGTTGGCCCAAGGTTGGAACTGCTTTTCGAGCTGGAGTGGTTCTCCATTGCTGTTAGTAGGGACGAGTCGGTTCCTGAGGTAAGGTTTGTCATTTCTGGAGTTATATTTGGTTCAGATGTCTCATGGCTGGAAAAAGAAGTTGAGGGAGACTGCTCAGCGGATAGCGAGATATCAAACTGATACCGGTGAGGTGTTGTATCAGTCTCACCAAAAAACTGGCCATTACTATTTTCATTTCCCGTCTGATCTCGAAGAACAGCATCTTTATTATATGCGAACTGGCCTAAGTCATAAAAAACAGGTGTACTGATTGGCGATGATGATGGGTTATCTGTGGCGACCGAAGAGCTTTTGTCTTCGTCGTCTTTATTCGACAGGATTCAAGGTGGACGTCTTTTCATCGATTGCCTCATGGGGAGTACTAGAAGCCACGTTAAGCTTGTCATTTTCATTTGGCAGTTCCGCAGAATTTAAAATAGGAGTTGTGGAAGGATCGTTTTGCATCGTTAGCGATGACGAGATAAGCTCTTCCGAAATACCAGATTCGTTTTTATTCACATCCGGCGCATGATGATTCTCATCTTTGTTGTTTGTTTGTGTTGTTTCGCTTTCAATCATATCAGTAGTTGAATCTGGAGTGGATTGTGTTGTTATCTCATCTTCCGTTGAATGCACGGTTATCTCAAACGGTGCTGATAGCGACTCGGAGGTAGAACATTTTCGCGAATGTGGGCGTTTGTGGCACCAAACGATTACTGTTTCGCATTGGATCTCCTCGAGAGAATATTTTTCCCGGGGCCATTCCTCGCATTGCAGACCTGTGACGTGGGATACTTTTAGTCGTTCTGATTGTGTCCTGATTAAGATGACGACTGTGATATTGACGATGACGTAGTAAATGCCTCCGAACGAGATTCTTGCGAGATCTCTTTTTCTGCATTTAGCTTTGTAGATAATTCACTCATGTTCGTCGAAGATTCTGTAATGGCCTTGTCTATCAATTCTGGATCTTCTGTGGCAGGAGTTTTGCCAGTTGTGGATTTTGTAAATTGTGTGGCTGTATGCGAGTTGCGGGTACGGACAGCAGCTTTCCGCGAGTGTTCGTTTCCATCTTCGGTAACGGTTTTCGAACTGTTAACTCCGAACCCCGTCAACCTTAAAGTATCATCGTCATTTTTCCCCGGCGTTGACGTTTCAAGGATTTGCTCATCATTATGATTATAATTGGGGGTAGAGTGATGTCCAGGTACTTCGGAAGCTTCCGCAGACTGACTTCCGTCGTACTCATACGTAGTGCTCCCAATCGAATCCTCAGAATTCTCGACACTTTCATTTTCCTGGTGATAGCTGTGTAGTTGACACCCGAGCAAGTTTTGTAACAGTAGTTATTGGCTTGGAGGGTCTTGTAGTTGTTGAAACATTAGTTTTGGCTATATTTTTATTCGGCGGTTTACGCGTCATAAGCTCTTTCATGCGAATCACAGCAAAGGACAAGAACTTGTCCATGGGCAAGAGTCCTTTTGACTGAAACATGGACAGTGGATTCGGAGATGTTGCCACAGTTGTCTCAATCTCTTCAGAGTTCTCTGCTGAAGCTGTTGTTACTTCCCCCAGGGGGACTGGCGACGACTCCTGCGAACGAGACTCCTCTGAGGCTTCATAATGTACAGGATGCTGTGTACTCGTTACATTTACCTTATCCTGATCCACTCCAGTTTGCCGTTTAATACGAACCGGCTTTTTGTCGCCTAAAGCGCCAGCGGTCCTTTGCAAAAATAATTTTTCGCTAGCCTCATCAGTTAAAACTGCGCAATTACATATAGCATTTAAATACCTGTCATTAAATTGTTCCAAAATACGGCTACCTCCATTATGAACACCGTCTGTACTCCATTTCCTGGAGTTGACTTCATTCTCTGTACGTCGGCCAAGATTCGCGGTGATGGCCGTGATGACATATGCTAATAAGTTTAAACAAATGAGCACAATTAGGGTTCGTTTTTGAGAACGACACCATTTCATTGCTTATCAAATGCAGGGCTATTCCGTTCCCTTATGTCAAAAGTATTGAACATTGTTTAAAGTTGGTTGGAAATGGTTGACCGCAAACTAGTAACTTGCTTGAACACGTTAACAATTATATGTCAAGCAAGGAAGGGCTGTTTTCATGTCTTGTGGCGCTACTATTGTGATTGTGATTCAGTGTTTTATTAAAAGAGCAGAGCAATATTAGTAATGAAGGTAGACAATAGAATCGTTAAACTAGTGTGATTTGTCGTACAATCTTCCGTTTATGTCATCATTGTAGAGAAATATAACCATTTCAACTATGGCTATGGTTAGTGAGTCAGTTGACAATTCTCAGTGATTGAATACTTGAGCAGAGATATGTAGAAGCGAAATATACTGAACACAACACGGGGCAAAACGGACAGTATTGTTAGGAAACGCAAACATGCTGGAAAAATTCAGTGCAAAAAAAAAAAAAAAAAAAAATGGACAAAGCAGAATGGCTCGAAGGGAGCATATATGAGTCATATATGAGTACGTAATTTTACTAATTTTTTTGCTGTTTTATGATTGTCGCTGGGGTTATCAACTCTAAAACGAGGTTGGTTGTTATTGTTTAATTACGTCAAATAAAATCTTGTATACATCATCGAATAAGAAGGTACATCATAGGCTTTTCTCATTTTGAAATTCTTTTCCTGACAGTTCTCTCGTTCTAGTTTCCTTCTACAATGGAGATACCCCGGGGGGACATTACGAAAACCGTTTACAACCTGGTAATTTCTTATTTATCGACTTGATTGTGTATTAGGTAACTGACGTTATTACGTTGTAATTAATTAAGATTCGAGACCAGAAGCATTCCGAAGCGATTGAGATTTTAGAGCAGCTTCTAGAAGTCCAGCCTTGCGTAATGCATCCCTACACCCTTTACTCCGTGCTAAAAAATTTTCAAAATAATCTCTGGCATTTCAAATTTAGAGCCGCGCAGCGCTGTCCCTTCTTGGCCATTGCTTCTTCTATCTCCAAGAGTTCGGCGACTCCGCATTCGCTTACGAGCGACTAGTGAAACTCTACCCGGAAGTGTCTGAGTACCGGCTTTACCTTGTCCAGTCCTTGTACAATGCGTCCCTCTATGAGCAAGCCCTGGAAGCATGCAAATTTCCTAAAGACGGGGACTCGGGCGCATCCCCAGTGGATCGCGACCTCCGCGAGCAGTTCACCAAGCTAAAAGCGGCTGTGCAGTACTGCTGATGATGAAACCACAGACGCCAAATGCTTGTTAGAAAACTGCTCCAAGTTTGACACAGACACAGTCATCAATCGTGGCTGCATCGAGTACAAAAACGGCAACTTCCAAGAAGCTCAGAAGGAGTTTGAAAGTGCCGCCAAGTCAACCGGTTTCGAGTCAAAACTCTGGTACAATCGGGCTGTCACTGCGTATACGACTCATGGACATTCCGAGTGCAGCTCACTTTATTGGGGAGATTATCCAGTACGGCGTTCTCGAGTACCCCCAACTTGGCGTCAGTTCGGCTACCGACGGATGGGATGGTATCGCAAGCGTCGGAAATACAAGGGCCCTTCACGAATCTGCTCTGGTGGAGGCATTGAACCTAAAGGCGGCCATAGAATTTGACCTCGGAAAAGGTATCCGTTTTCATTATTTTCCTCAGTTACGTCATCGTCACGTTAATTATTACACCTGTCATCCCTTTCAGCTGAAAGTGCCAAGAAAAGTATGACCGATTTACCACCCCGAAACGAAGACGAGCTTGATGCAATTTCCCTCCATAACAATGCCATTCTCAACTTCAAAGCGAATCCCGTCGAAACCCTGAAAAAGTTGAGGTACCTTTTGGAACAGGACACATTCCCTCCGGAGACATTCCAAAATCTTTTAATTATTTACTCTACATTTGACCAGTACGACTTGATGGCTGATTTGATGGCAGTCTATGACGAGTACAAAGGAAAATATTTAAGTCCGGTACGTGCATAGTTCAAGCCCTCCAACCTTTCCATGATAATGATTCTGGTTAAATTACTTTTGTATTTAACTAATTGTCTTCGTTGCAGTTTCTACAAAGCTTTTTCGAAGCGATAATCAAACGCGAGTCGAGTGCGGGGGAGTCTTTGAAAATGTTCGAAAAGTTATGCGTTCAGCTTTCCGAGACTTTGCGAAAGCTGATGAAGCAAATGGACGACTTTAAGGTCGCCGGCGATGAGGAAATAGCCAAGAAAATTTGCAGCGAGTTTGATGAAACAATCAATCAGTGCGTAAAATGGAGACACATTCTCGCATTATGATTTTTTTTTTTTTTTTTTTTGTCGTTTTTTTTCCTAAAAAACTTTTTTTTTGTTCGGAATAGGTGCTATCTTCCCACTCTCATGCAAATCGGTAAAATCCACTGGGACAAAGAGGACTGGCCGAGCGTCGAAAAACTCCTTCGTCAAGGCCTTGAGTTCTGTGACGATCGGGACAGTTGGCTTCTAAACGCAGCTCACGTTGTCTACATCCGCGGTCAGGACTACTCCGAAGCCATCAGCTTTTACGAGAACGTCACCAGGAAAAACTACGACAAGCTTCTTGACGTGAGCGCCATTGTCCTCGCCAATTTGTCAAACTGCTACATCCTCATTCAATCTAATGACGACGCGGAGGAGCTCATCCAGCAAATTGAAAGTCAAGAGGAGGAGCTCATCTCAAAAAGCTCCGACACGAAAATGTACCACTCTTGCATCGTCAACCTCGTCATTGGAACGATGTACTGTGTCAAGAAAAACTACAGCTTTGGAGTCTCCCGAATGATGAAGAGCTTATCGGACAACTTCCCCGTCCGACTGGGCCCCGACACGTGGCACTATGCGAAACGCTGCCTCCTCAGCATGATGGTGGAAATTACGAAACACAAGTTGGACGTTGACGAGAAGATGTTGAAAGAGTGCATTCATTTTCTCGTCTTGTGTGAACGTAAATCACTTAATTGCATCGTAAATTAGAGCTCGTAACGTGTTCAAACCGCTAATGAGCTGTATTTTATTTTTTACTTTTCAATAGAACATGGAATGGCCGTATCCAGCGTGGTCGAGGAGACCAGTCATTTATCCAAGGAAAAGGATTTACTGCCTTCCACCTACGGAGAAAAAACGGTGGCGTACGAAGCGCGCTACTTGCGATGGCTCTTGTATAAATTCCTCGAGTCGTAATGTTAGTTTGAAAATTGTTTTTTAATTATGCTCCTCTGGGGGAATTGATTAAAATAAGTTGCATATTGTATATTATACTGTCCCAAGGGAAGTTTTGTTCTAGAGTAATGTGTTTTACAATAAAACTAAACGATAAACTTGTTTATGGAAACACGCAAACTTACAAGATACATTTGGTAATTACCCGAACCGTGCGATAATTCTGCATCAAAGCAACGAAAATCAAACTTGCGCAATACGTTTTAGTTTTTATATTGTTCATACGGAAAAAATGCATTTAATTGCACGTGTGTGGCTACTTGACTGTCACTCATGATAACCTTAACAGAGTATCTACTTGTGAACTATGCACAATAGTTTTTTTTTTTTTTTTTTTTTTGTACGTTCAGTAAAACTAGTGGAATACTGGGTTTATAAATATGTACAACATCATTAAATATTACAACTTAATTCGCGTAAAGTCAAGTTTAGCTCTGATATTGATACATTTCGTAGGCTCCAGATAAACATGTTTTCAACAGGTACTTCAGGATTCAGGATACGTATGGCTCATGCAATTAACTACGTCTATATTATTATTAGATGCCCTACAATTTGAAATAGCATTATTATGAAACAGGTTTTAATGGGATTCCACCGTACGAAATTCATCTGACACGCAACATTTTTTTTTTCATGAGCTAGCACGAATATGAAATCTTTTTTTTTTTTTTTGTTCAACTCTAACTTTTCTGGAATTTGGCTGGAGTAATGGCTGAAAAAATTGCAAATCGTTTCATAATAACAAAAAAAAAATGAATGCCTTACAAGCATGTTAAACAAGAGCAACACCAAACCCTTAGAGAACCAAGTTAAATTGCTATACTCTGTGCACCTTTAGCTACTATTAAAAAGCTGTACACTGATGCACATTCATTTCGTCATTGATGCTGATGTGTTATGAGACTTTTGCGTCAGTCCTAAAAATGCAACATAGACAGGACTAACAAGAGGACTACAGCGAACAGATGCGGATAGCAGTAGAGGACAACTTGGAAAACTTCAAACTTGTTAGGTTGTGGAGTTTACATGTAGACACTGATCACGCTGGAGAATTAGTTTCAACAAAACTTTTCATAGTGACGAACGTGCTTTTCTGTCGACACAAATTTTTGGGTTTTCTTTTGGTTGTTGATGATTAGCTTGCATTAAAAAGTTAAGTAAGTAGGTTTGTCGTTATATTGTATATATTTTATTCAAAGAGTTTCAAAAGTATTCTCTAGTTTTTCTTGCGCTTCATCGACTGTGTAGTGGAAGTAGTTATCTTTGTATTGAATTAATGGCAAAACCTTGAACTGAATCAACAGGGTTCTTGTTTCATTTTAAAGTGTTTTGCTCGCTTATCTGGCCGAGTCATGACTTTGAGTAGTATTTTAATACATTTGCATTCATATCAGAAGCTTGAATGAAACTTTATTACAGTAATTTCGCATTGCTTTTTCGCTTTTTTCTTTGCTAAATCACTCGTTTATAAGATTTTGATCTTGCTTGAAAGCATGAAAACTCTTATTTTTTCCTGATTAATGTCATATGGGTGCGTAATCAACCAGGAAATATGAAATTCAGTCTGGTCTGTTATTTTTTTCTGAGAGACAGATCTGTAAATTAGGCTTCATTCTCTTTTGTTTTGTCATATTTTCTGGGTCTATCCATTTGTGTCCTTTTTCTCACGCGGTCAATTACAAAAAGCTTTTCAAATTTCATGTGAAAATTTTTAATTTTTTTTTTGTAAAGCTGAAATTTTGATTTGGTGGGAAGGTATAACTTTTTTAAGGAAAGGTGAAGTGTACTCATCACAAGCGCGATGTCGTCTAACCGGAAAACGCCCAGAGTGTGCATTATCGGGGCGGGGTGAGACATTTTGAAAACCTTATTAGGTATGCATATGAAATGCACTCCGAGAGTAAACTTAACAAAAGGGGTTGGTCTGTTTCCTAAAAAAGGTTTTCTGGGCTTTGCATGGCCATCAAACTAAAGACTGAACTTAACTTGGAAAGTTTCACGATCTACGAGGCATGCTCCGAAGTAGGAGGAACTTGGCACGTCAACACATATCCAGGCTGTGCGTGTGACGTTCCTAGTCTTCTTTACAGCTTCTCGTTTGCACCGAAATACGGTAGTGATTCATAAAAACAGCGATTTTGATTTTAAAATAAGTTTTAAAATCGAGTTTAATTAATTAATTTATTTATTTTTTGTTATCAGACTGGTCAAAGACTTTCGCACAGCAAGAGGAAATCCTTGAGTACACCAAAGAAGTCACAAGAAAGTTTGACATTTATCGATTCATCAAGTTTAACACCAAAGTTGACTGTCTCCGGTGGGATGAAGAAGAGCTCAAATGGCATGCCACCATTGTCAACCAAACTACAATGGAAAAAGAACCGGAAGTCTTTGATCTTGTGTAAGTTACTTATCATATTCATGTTATGCGAATCATTATCATAAGTTCATAAATATTGCATATTTTTACATATAGGATTAACGGCACGGGAAAAATCCGCATTCCTCATTACCCCAAAGAATACATGAACTTTAACGGTCCCATCTTGCACTCTGCAGAGTGGGACCACTCCGTATCGCTTATCAACAAGAGAGTCGGCATAGTCGGGACAGGCGCCAGTGCGGTTCAAATCATCAGCACAATTGCCCCTGAAGTAAAGAAACTATCAATATTCCAGCGAAAAGCGCCCTACATCATACCAAGATTTCAGACAGACTGTTCCGAAACAGCAAAATGGGCGTTGGCCAATGTTCCCGGGTTTTATAAACTCAGCCGGTCCTCGCTATTCCTCCTGTTCGAAGTGTTTTACTACGCTACCCGCCATAACTCAGTTGTGAGTAAAGCGGCTGGGAAGGTTGTCAACTGGTACNGAAGTGTTTTACTACGCTACCCGCCATAACTCAGTTGTGAGTAAAGCGGCTGGGAAGGTTGTCAACTGGTACAGGAGCAGATTCATCCAGGATCCAGACCTGCTCGAAAAAACCACTCCAAATTACAAATTCGCTTGCAAACGCGTCGTCTTATCGGAGAGCTACTATCCCGCAGTAGCTCGGAGGAATGTCGATCTTGTCACCGAGAAAGTGGTCAAAGTGGACGGAAACAAGATATGTACAGCAGACGGAACTGAACACGAGCTAGACGTACTGATACTCGCCACAGGTTATCAGCCCCACGACTTTTTCTCGCCAATGAAGATATACGGTCGGGATGGAGTTGACGTACTGGAAAACTGGAAAAAGGAGAGGCCCAAGGGATACCTCGGCATCTTGAGCAGTGACATGCCCAACCTTTTCACATTACTGGGACCGTACACAGCGGTGGGCCACAGCTCCAATCTCTTCAATATCGAGTGCCAAGTCCACTGGACAATTTTAGCGATTAAAAAGCTCCTGGAGAACAAGGCAAAGAGCATATCGATAACCACTCAAGCTGAAGACAAGTTCATGCAGGTAGTCGATCGACACATGAAAGGTTCCGTGTGGGGAAATGACTCCTGCGGAAGTTGGTACTTGGACGATAAGGGCGAGAATACAACACTTTGGACAGGAAATCAGATAAGCTTTTGGAATCACTGTAAAACGGTTGATGAAGAGTTGTTTGAATTCAAGTAATGATAAAAAGAAATGCTTTTTCTTTGCCATAATTAGTTAAAATTAATTATAAATGATAGTATTTTATTGTGAAATAAAATATCTTTGGTTAAAACACAAAAGGGAGAAGGCGATAAGGCACCTTTTTGCAGTATTGATCCCAACCAGAGCCGTATTTGTCTTTGCATTTGTCCTCATCTCTGAAAACGCGGTGAACCAAGAGCGTCAACAAAAATAAAAAGTAAAGGAACGGCCAAACACCATACTGAAATCCGGCTTCCGCTGACCACAGGAACGCCGCAAGAAGCTCAAAAGTATAATTTATTTTACGAGCGACTCCCCACCACCCAGATGTCAGAAGCTCAGACTCCTTCCGCTTTCCATCTGCTGTTAAATACGATACTGGAACGAATTGAGCCTTTTTACCCCAAATAGCGACCTGTGACCCTTTTCCTCTTGTCCGGAACAATTCTTTCTGCCGGTCAACATCATAATTGAACCAAATCGCAGTCAAGCCAAGTGCCAGCATTCCCAGGGAGCCGAGAGGAGAGAGTAAGGGTCGGTGGTAGACGAAAAAATATGAGTGAAACGTGTAAAATGAAGGTATCCAGACTAGACATCCCCAGCACAAATAATACCCTGCGCGGTCCAGAGAAATGTCGAGAGTGTTAAAATACCCGGTTTCCCACCGGAAGAACTTGTAAATGTAAACAGTTTGAAGGAGAACGTTGACTAAGTGGCCGCCATCTAATGAGCCATGAATGTTCCACCCGGCGAAGAGGTAAATGACGATCAGAAGCTGCCACATGATCATTCCCATGCGGCAGTTGGTGAGCTGTTTGATGTCCACTCCGAGGAATCTTGGGTGGAGCTCCATCCCCCGGTAAAATTCGTGTAGAACCGGGTAACTCTAGAACAACATGATTCGTCATATGAGTTGGCAGTATTATCTTATCATAAAACTACAATGCTCGGCTTATCAAGCTTATTACATTGTTTCGAAGATACGGGTCTTCCTCTTTCCCTTTAACTTTTGCCTTGACGAATACCAAAAGACAAATCAAGAAGGCGACCAAGTTTAGTCCTCCGAGGATAGCTCCCATATTTTCATAAATGGCTACGCTCACTTCACGGTCTCAGAGTCAGCACGAGAAGGAGACCGCTTAGAGATGCAAAGTAGTAGAGCTCCCCATTCGCCTGACAAAAACCGTATATTTTTTAATTGTGTTCCGTTATTTTTGACAGAATCTCAAATGTATCCTGTACTTTACCTGATAAACCGGTGTCAACCCGAAGGATGTCGTCGGTCCATTGAATTTTTTGCTAGGAATGAGCAGCCAAAACATAGCCCACGCGAACAGTATTCCGATGCACTTCCAGGCAAATGCATTTCCGACCAGGAACTCGGGACGAAACGGCTTATCAGGGTTGCCGACATGCGGAAGATACTGTGCCGCAGCCGTAAAGAAAACCAGAAAAACTGGAGGCACTACGTGATAATTTATTAGCTCGCCAAAACTCAACTCTTTCTTAACTTTTCCCATTAGTCACTCTCGTTCAAAACTGGCCATTCGCCTAAATGTCAAGCTTAGCGATGAAACAAGCACTATGTCTCATTTCCCCCCAAACAGAGACAACTTTATGTTACCATAATCGCCTTATCTGGAGCTTGTCAAAGTATTGATTAGCCGTAATCAATAATTTCGTATGAGTGCAACAGATCTTTTGTGGAATGTGTGTGAGGAATACTGAAGCTGAGCACATGCTGCTGGCCAAATGCTGGAGGACACATGAGCAAGACAGCAACAAGTGCAGGTGGTCAGCTGAAGTTGAGTCCTGGAGACGATTACGTAACTGCTTCTCGCGCAGATAATAAACCAAATCATTAATTTTTATCTATGGGACAAGAGTAAAATAAAACTATTTGTTTTTCTATGTGCTTCCACTTACTTATTATTAATATTACGCAAAAACATGGCATGGCATGCAGCATAACTCGTCATGAGTACCAAACAGAAAGAAAACATGTTGTGCGTGAACGACTATTGTTTTTTCCCATAGTTTAGCGTGAAGCTGCCTAAGAATTTATAGGGCTTCAACAAAACATAAATTTGCATTGAAAAAAATAAAAAAAGATTTGCAATCAGGTCACATTGGTCCCCTGACTAATATTTTTTTACGCATTGTCAATAAAACTTGTTGCATGTTTATAACAATGAAACGTTGAAAACCCCAAAAATGCTTTTGGACATGAAATAGCTTTTAACCCGATACTATATCTAGCATACGATGATGTACCAAAACGAAAAAAAAAAACATGTTGTGCGTGAACGGCTAATGTTTTTTTTCCCATAGAATAGCGGGAAGCTACCTAAGAATTTATAGGGCTTCAATAATGCATAAATTTGCATTGAAAAAAAAAGGTTTTGCAATCAGGTCACATTGATCCCCTGACTAATTTTTTATATGCATTGTCAATAAAACTTGTTGCATGTTTATAACAATGAAACGTTAAAAACCTCAAAATGTTTTGGACATGAAATAGCTTTAACCCGATACACTATCTAGCATACGATGATGTAAAAGTATTGACAAATATTTTGTTATTATTCAAAATATTTTAAGGAATTGTATCGTTTTGACATTATCAATCCAAAGGACATGTGTCTAACTACGTTTTGGGTATAATGGCGCTAACTTCCGTTTTTTACCTTCTTCTGGTTCCGGGAATATTTGCCCTCAAGTACAAGCCGTTTAACAAGAAACCCCCCGAGATTTGGTTGGACAGTTATTTGACCAGCGATTCAGTCGAAGTCATCCCAGCCAATTTGTCATTTCGCAACGAACCGATATCTCAAAATGAATACATTTCTAAGAATATCACAGACTATGTCGTTTCTGATGAAATTGTGTTTGTCAGTTTCTCGTGCGAATCAACTTACCCCATTACTTGGGCATTTCCTTTTCCAGAGGTTAGTGTGCTATTGGCTATAGAGAGCCCAAAAACATTTAAAAATTTTGTAAATTAATCTGAAGGAATATTTTTATTTCTCCAGCAAGTTACTGCACTGGCTCACCATGCTGTAACCTCCACTGATTCTCGAATCTCTGAGTTCAACTCCAATCTCGCAATGCCCCTCAACAAACTGTACAAAACGTCCATCAGCCTTTACATCGGTATGGACGCAAAATCCTTCCTAAGCTTTAACCTGACATGTCAATCAGTTAAAAAGGCAAAGTACAAGTATCAGTCAAGTGTTCACGTCTACTTGGACGGATCATCGAGAATTGAGAACGAACAGGAAACGATCCACGTCACGATACCATCTCTCGATCAACCTGGCCAGTCAACTCCACCTCTACTACTGCCGTGTAGGCCAGCCAGGCCTGACATCGTCCTTTCTTTGGACAAGCAGCACGTTCATTACACAGGAAACAGCTTAGAAAACGTCACCAAAGAATGGATACCCTTGAACATTCCAAAATCTTATATGAACTTTGACCCCAAAGTGGGCTTCGAGATTCAGCGAAAGGTCCTTCAAGATGCGACAGGTTTGTATAGATGCTCTATGGCGGCAGACGATTCTCCTGATGTCGAGCAACTGCTTTACATCAATGTCACCGAAGAGACGACGAAAGCGTCAACGGAGCGTTCGTTCACGCCTCTCTCAGATCTAAATGGAACTGCCCACGTTGACGTAATTTGGTATAATTCTAATCTTGACGTTGGGAATATCTTATGCTGTTCAGAAGCCGAAGACGATCCACCGTCATTATTTGTCGACTTTTGTGATGGGTCCGTTCAGTGCGAGATGCTCCGAAATTCTTTTCTCGCAAACTTTCAAAGAATGAAAGGGATCGGTTCTGCAGCTTTCCCCTCTCTGACTACAGGACACCTTGGAAATCCTGGCGGAGTTCAGAACTGCACAGAATCATGGCTGTATCCGGTTTCCGCTTTGGTCGTGTGCCAGGGGAAAGCCGTCAATTACAAAGAGCAGTTTGTAACCTTATTCAATCCAGGTTTTGACAGTCCCATTGGGACAAGAAGGGAGAAAATGTGGGACAACTTGAGAAATCATACACATCCAGGGCAAAATATGTCACTTCCGGCTAGTTCTCAGCAGCTTCCACTCATAATATGTAAGATCATTCATTATCTTATATAAAAGCATCCGATTATTACTAAAAATCCGCTAAAATAGTGCTTCTTATCAGATCAAACAACAAGTTTTGCAGCCGGTGCGCCCCCAAGTAGTAAAATGCTCATTGTTTTAGCCAGCCTTGACCGTGCCAAGAGAACTCAGCGTGAAGAAGTTTCGTCAGCGGATAACAACATGTTCGAAACGTATTATGAATATTCCCGGGATGAGTTGTACGAAGGAGAGACCTTGGCGGTCCTCTGTTTCGGAATTAAGTACTTTTACGCGGAAGGCTCTCATTTGAGAGTTGCTTGGGAGAATGGCACGCAAATTGTTCTGACCAGCCACGGGCTCGACATGAAAGGCGAAAAGATTCCAAAGATATCGTTCAGCGGCCATTTCGAAGGGTTTTATGCAGATGGATACGAAACTATTCCCGTTTTTGGCGACAGTATTACAGTTCAAAGAGGAATGAGTTTGGTCGAGTGCTGGATGCCTTTGAAACTCAGCTCAAGGTGGGACAGGCTGACAAAATGGCTCGAGATAAAACCGAGCGTATCCCCTCAGTTCGATGAGCCCCTGGAGGAAACATTTTACTTAACGTTGGACAAAGTTGGGCAGATAAGTTGCAGCATCGCTGGTGGAATTACCTTGGCCGACTCTGTCGATAGCCCGAGACGGGAAACTGATAAATCTGTGGGAGGCGACTGGAAATGAAACTATTCAAGCAACGTATGAAAAGCATGATGACGATGATGAGGCTCCCAACAAGATTGTTCTTACTTTTACAAAAGTGACACATGACCATCAGGGCGTGTACAAGTGTCTTGGCCAAAATGTGAACAGTTCGGTGACGCGAACAATATACGTTTTTGTATCAGAAAAACCGAGCATTGTTTTGCCTGTAAGTTTAACAGTTGTTGCATTACTGAGCATATGCTTCGCTGGACTGACGGTGCAGTATTGTTATAAAAAAAGAGCTGCTTCGATTGCAACATAAAAAAAATATTCGTGATTACTAAATAAAGTTGATGTTTTAAAAAAACAGTCAGGCGGAAGTAGATTGTCATCATGACTTTGCCTTTTATATAATGCATGCATGCATGTAACATGAAAGAATTGAAAAGCATATTTACCTTCATAAATCCCTACACCAAATAAAATGCGGAAATGGTTCCCATTACAGTACAGCCTGCAAAAAAAACACGGAAAAAAACTGGAGGCAGGAGAAAGTTGAGACAGGCATCGGCTAGAACTACTGCTCACCACCCTCCACTTCACAATACTGTCATGACAACGAAAGTAGCAACAAACAAGTAGCCCCCTAACAAGGCAAGAGAGGTTGCTTCCGTGTCGTTGCAGAATGTCTCCTCCCGGTTGGTTATGCTTTAGACATGTTAGGAACACATCTCTCAACGAAATCTTTGGGTAATTGAGCCATTATCATCAAGTTTGACTTGTTATAGATGGCTGACCTTGGCTTCAGCGAGTGGCAATCAAACGTTAACAGTCTCCCATCTACTTGGAAGCAAAAACGGTACAAATAATATTGGCACGTACTTCAGAATCTTTAGGAATTTCTAACATTAACATGTTCGCCCATTTTGGTTTTAATTTGAAAAGCGATCTTGTCAACCACACAACCCAGACGGATGACATAACAAGTGAGGAGAAAGAAGCCCAGTGTACTGCTGCGAATCACGTCGAAGTTCAAACGGTCACAGTCGAAGAATCGAGACCATTCTCTGCGGAAGAGTTTGAAAAGCTGCCGCCATCAGTGTTTGCTTTCTTTTCTCGGGTGACCGAACCTGTTTGCCAGTATTTGGAACAAAACTGCGACCCTTTTGCTGCAGAAGTATTCCAGGACGTTGGTGATGAGGATTTAGACCTGGATAGCAATCAACTCAAGCCTACAAAGGAATACACACTTCGCAGTGACACGGTTCCTCCAGACTTCATTGGCAGTTGTCTCAGCTGGAGCAAGGCTGGAAGCCAAATTGCCATTGGCTACTGCTATCACAGCCATGACTCATGGT
>VICI01002791.1:0-15315 GCA_019593645.1 Akabosia matsudoensis
TTTATTTTTGTTTCCAAGTTTTACTTGGAAATGCATTGGATGGGCCCCCCATTGGCCTGTGCAATCTTTTTTCCATTACGCATAATGATTCAGTAAGTGTAACTAAGAATACATTTCATCATAATACATGTAACAAGATTTTAGTAAATTTTAATTTACACTTTGTTTGCAAGGGAATCAGGTAAAAAAGATGGAATAGAAACTGGGAATCGAACACGATCGGAAGACATGTACATAGCTTGCTGCAATGATTCTTTTTCTTAAATAATGTCCTTATTTATGAAAGAAGCTTTTCTTTGTGTGTGCGAAATGTTCACTTCTTTACCTTCGTTTGGGTGTACCATAAGTTGCCATTTGTTTCGAGAAAAAGAGGCCCGAAACGATAGGCTTTGAAGTTTTATGACGGTATATTCCAGTTACATTGACGATTGAATTTGTTCGTATGGGCTCATTTTTACTACCGTATTATAGATACTTTTGCCGTACAAAACGAGGAAATATATGCGCTCACCTATCCCATTACTGAGGATGCCGATGTAATAATAGTAAAAATAGTAATAAGGGAGGATATATAATGTAATCACTATTGTATCTATTCATATATGTAATAATAATGATAGTGATTCGCCCAACGAGTTTCAATCCACTGGAGGCCTTGCCATCGACATCGACAGTAACTGACTGCCGGTGAGTGATTGAATTACATATCTACCCTATTACCTTTCGACTTACATTATACGGCAGCGTAAGAACCGATGTAAGAGATAAAATCTACGCCTCGATGAATATTGTTTTTGTGTTCCGGTGCGAGATTAGCTTGTAAAGATTGTTTTCTCTGGGTTTATAAGTAGCTCCAGCATCTGAATAGAAAAATGGCGAAGGACAACAAACGTAAAAAAAATTACGCGATTTATTTTTATGGCTTTTAAGTTTTCTCTAAGATTTTTCAAATCTTTAAAAGTTTTGTTGCCACAACCAAGCCATAAGCATTCATGGGAAGATACAGGTGCGAAAACAGGTTAGCAAAACTATTTTTATCCTCTCTCAGATTACCCGTTTTGCCTACCTAATATTACCGAATGCTAAACTGGCAGCATCACGAAAAGACATCCAATGTGCTCAGCTTCCGGCTTCTTGTTGATGTGAAAGTACGGAAGGAGGAAAACTTGATGCGTATTACTTTTGATATCACGTAACCAGTTACTTATACATAATCATAGGCATATGTAATAGTAATTTAATAGTACAAAGTACAAACTATGTACAGTCAAACCTGTCTATAAAAGGCAGCCCTATAAGAGAACCTGTCTAATAAAGGTATCATTTCTGACGCCCTACCTGTATTTACCCCATGTATTTTCTCAACTCTATAAGAGACATGCTGTAGTAAAGGCACTTTTTTGTCGCCCTTGGCTGCCTTTTATAGACAGGTTTGACTGTACGTTGTAAATATTGAATTATCTTGAGCTGAAATAACATTAATACAACTGAATATTCGCACAAAAAAGCAAAAGCAAATTGGAAGAAAGAGTCGAGTATTATTCCATTCTCGTACAAACTTGTGTACGCATACCTGTGTCTCTTTTAGTCTTTAACTTTGATCTTTGCAAAATTCTCAGTGGATTTAACGAAAAAAGTACACATCATACGACTCAGTGCACTTAAAACGCTGCGTAGTTGGCTGAAACAAGAGTTAACGAAATATGTTAACCCTTATATGAAGTCTATCGAACAAACTCGACTTTCACCTTGTCCCGTAATTTTTACTCTTCTCCGAACAGATACACATGAATTAGCAAAGAGAAAGTTTGTACTTTTATTTTTCTCTGGAAAGTTAAAAGTCGTCATGCACATTGTATTTCAAACACAAAAAGGCCATGGATAAGCAGTGCATGAAAAAAATGGCATATTTCACAGCATATTGAGTAAAGTAAACTATGAAACATACACGGCAACATTTTTTATATATTTTTATGCAATGTGCAAGTAGTTTCTTCCAAGTTGAAATCAGGAGAAAGTAGCTTTGGTATGGAATATGTAAACTGTAAAGACGCATGTTGTGGAGCTTTCCCTTTTTTTTACTTCGCTTGTAACATAGTGTTGTACATCCAATCATTCCTGAAGTGTAGACAGAGACAAGAAGGATTATTGCGTTCACAGTTCATAAAATGCAGAATCCAAAAATGTCTATTGCTATACTTAAATAGATCGTTAAAAGGACTTATTACGCGCTTTTCGTGTAGCACCACCAACTTCTACCTCACTTTTGTTCCTGATCATCGACATCATCGTCATTCCAACTTCCAAGTTTCCCAACGAATATTCGTCCCATCACCCGGGCACTAAAAGACTCTTCATGGCCTTTTTATACACTCTAAGAAGAGTACGCCCAAGCCTGATATTAGTCGTAGTGAAACCCTTGATTTTTGAAAAATGGCATGTGTGTACATGCAAAGCTTCACAATTTGTTTCGAAGAAAAGAGGAGTCGAGAGGAGTGATTTTATTCTCCTCCATTCTCTATCTTTTCCCCTTCCTTCTCACAATATTTCTCTTTTCTTTGTGCCCACTCAACCGGTAACGAGAATTTGCGTAAAAGCGCATGTATCTTAAAACTTCGCCCTGTACTATGAGACCTGGCAGAGTATATCCAACGATTCTGGGTTAAAAATGGGAAAAAATGTTTACGTTCCCTTGCACAGAAAAAAAATAAAAATGTATAAGTTTGTAAGTAACAAATGAGTTTGTGTGTGAACAGGGAAAGCAAAGCACGACCAACAAATCAGAGGCATTGGTTTAACAGGTTTTGCTCATAGATACTGTGGGAGGAATGGAATCCAGCTACAGTTTTCAAAGAAAATTTACTTTCTCATATATAAACAACCAAACACAATCAGTGATAAAAATAGGAGTCCTTTTTTACTCAGATATACAACGTCTCTGGATGCACACATTTTATACAATGTTTTTTTATTTTTTGTAGGAAATCGCATTAAGTAGTGTGGCCGAGAGGTCTGGGAGAAGGAGCAGTGTTAAAGGGAAAAAAATGTGAGAATGAAAAGGATGAATTGATACATAACTATGTGCTCCTAGCTTGAATGGAGAGTGGAGAGATGTGTTGTGATTCTACCTAATTTCTACGGTTTTTTTCAACAGAACTCTTCTTTAGACGGCTCACTTTTTCTTCATGGAGATATTTTTTATGTTGAGCTAAAAGTTGTAGCGTATCTGCGTTTGAAAACAGTACATTTTACTTGCATTGTGTTTTTTTTTCTTCGTTGGCTTTGAATTGTCCGCGTCTGGTGGTGGGTCGCAAGTCCACAGGAGGTGTCGATTGGAAAAATGAGAAGGGCTTGCTGTTCATCCCGGACATTATTCAATGTGACCCATACGCCTGCCATCCGGAAAGCTCACCAACACCAGTATCATCATTTGAGTTTCCTGTCGTGGGCTGGAAAAACGTACAACCTAAAATCCGGATCTATTTCACGCCATTACCAAGTCGCTTTGATTCTGCTTCTGGTTTGGGCGAACTTGGAAGTGTGCGCCAGCTCAGGATCATCAGAGCAAAGACGTAATGGCTACGGGATAGGAAATGGGGAAAGTAGGGGTGAGCTCGTATACCCACAAGGAAAGGAATACAATGATTTCGGAAATGTGGATACATCGCGAGAGGACAATTTAAATCAAGACGATTCGTCAAATTTAATCATGAGGGAAAAAAACACTGATATTCGCACAGTACTATTTGCCGATCCGAATGAGCGAGACAGACAGAAACACAATCAACGCCCCTACGGCAGACGAGTATCGAACAATCCTCAGCGTCTCAACTTAAATGCGGAATCTATGGAGCGTGATAATGACCAGGAAGAACTTGAAAATAATGATGTACGTAAAATTGGATTGGATACTCGAGCCTTGAAGAAAGTTGCTGAGGTAGTCGCCGAGTCTATTCTTGCGGAAGCTGACAAGCTGTACAGCTCTTTGGGCAATGGTAAAGAGCGAAAAGGTTTTCGAACATACGGAGAGTCCTCTATTGCCGTTCTCAAGCGGCAACCATCTCCAAGCCAGTATGTTTTATGTGACTGACTGAGTCGGACAAGTTTAAAGTAAAAAAAAAGAAAGTTGCAGCTTGAGTGATGAAATAGGAAACACGAGTTTGGGAAAATTTTCAAAATAGTTAACAGTAAACAAGAGTTTACAAATGTATTGAAAATATATTAAGTTTTGAGGAAAATCAGTAAAAGTTTTAGGGTAAATCGCTCAAAAGTTTGAAAATACTGACTGAAACTTGTGAGGCATGTATGTGAAAAGGTTGAAATAAATAATATGATGTATTCAAACTCAGCGATTACCAAATAAAAGTCCTATTAACGTTGTAATGTACATGCCTCAGTTGTTACCTTTCTCTTTCTCTTTCCTTCTCTCTCTTTTTTTAGTAGAGACGTAGAGAAACACGTGAGGCTACTTATAAGTCTTGAGTCTCGTTAATGATTACAGAAACAACGAAGTATGGAAGCTATTATCATGATACTCATTTTCACTTGTCTTCATAAATCGTAAATCAAAAAAGTCGGTCCATAATGGAGGAAAATATTCACATTAATATCTAAGTGGAATAGTACCCTTATGTATTACGAGGGACCGAGAGAAAAAGTTTTGCAATAAAGCTTATACATAAGTTCCACTAAGTCAAAATATTTAGCCTGAGTGCCATGCGGTTTCCGTTCCTGTATGTCCTTTTTTACACACATACTTTCGACCATTCAAGCAAAACAGTGTCCAAGTTAGTGTCCACGAATGGCTTTTAAGGGACCTTAAATATTTCCGCTTTCCTCGAGCTCCACAATCCTGGCAGATTAAAACACGAGAACAGCATTAGCGCTCAACACTTCTTCCAACATGTTGGCAGTTTGTTTTAATTTAAGGTTTCTTAAAACTTTTTTTTAAAACAAACTTGGTTTTCTAATCCATCTGTTTACGAATAAAATTGGCCTAACGTCATGAAAAAAGCAGTTTCATATTATTCGACAACGTTATACTGTCTTAAGATTCATTTACTTTTTTCCTCCAGTCAATCCATTTTACTGTGCTAATACTTGATCTTACCTAGAGGAAAGAAAATAATAGTCGTTAAGCTAAAGTATTAAACTTTATGAGTGGTTGAAGTGAATTTTTAGCCGGTTAAAAATTTCTCCAAATTTCAATTTGTGAAATGCAAAATGTTCGGAAATATGAGTTGGCGAATGTCGGAGAACGATGGTGCAGGGTGTGATAAAAATTCCGGTAAATTGTACATGTGCATAGTTTACATGCACGAAAATGAGGATGCCTGCCCGTTGGTGAACAATTTCACGTGATGGACGCCCAAAATCACATTAAACAAACGGAGAACGATGGTGCAAGGTGTGATAACAATTCCTGTAAATTGTACATGTGCATAGTTTACATGCACGAAAATGAGGATTCCTGCGCGTTGGTGAACAAGTTCACGTGATGGACGCCCAAAATCAAATTAAACAATTTCAAAACACCTTGGTCACTGCGTAATTAAGCCCTACATGGCTAAAAACCCATACCTCTTTAATTCATAAACTTTGGAAACACGACGGTGTATCAGGATACATCGTAAATTTTTACACCTAGCAACGCTTATTTCTCCAGAAATTCCAGGTACGAATGTCTTTACACCCCTGCCACATCGCAAGATATTGTAATGGCCATTGAAAAAACAAATGGCAGTTTGAAATAGGCTTCTAAAACGATTCAGAATTTTACATGACTCGATGCAAGTTGCTACACACAGTTACAAAATAATCACATTATAATGATTACTATATTTTTATAATATGATTTTGTACTTCTAAATTACTCTCTACCACTCTGCTCGCCTCACCAACTAGCGAGTAAAAGGAAAACAAAGTTTAGGTGGAACACGGAGGGACATTGTAATAATGTTTGATGATATACTGGCCATCGCAGGCTAACAGCCTTTCCCACCATTAATAGTGTTTCAACTTATTTAATGCTTCTCTAAAAGCCCACACTTATTGTTTCATTCATACAACCCATTTTATTTTAATGAGGGCCTTAGACATGTTCATAACCGTCGTGAGCTTAATTTCACACAGGGAGACCATCCCTCAGCCTCGTCGTGACGAGCGTTGGAATTGACCGAATAATAATATTTAAGCAATTCACGTAGAAAACACCGTCGACTCACACACACACTCTCTCTCTCTCTTCATCCACATCCCCAGCTTTCTCTTTTCCTCTCTCGCCCATTCTGTTACCTCCGAAACATCAGTTTGTACAATTCTCCAAATTGAAACATCATCTTCCACTCTCTCTCTCTCTCTGTCCAGAGTATAACCTCTCTGTGAATCTACGCGGCTCACATTATTCTACAGTTACGTTTTACGTGTCCATATTACATCGCCTACATTACCAATTCACCAATCTTACAGATGGAAAATGCTAACACACAGAGTACACAGGCGGTGAAAATTTTCCTCTTTTTACTGCTCGTCCCTCTTCATCTTTTCCAGTGTACAGTTATATGCAGGTAATAAACATTTCCAAGTTCCAGCGAGAAATACGGAAAAGGAACAGGTAACTTTTTTTCCGACCATTTCCAGTTAACATAACTTGTAGCACACTTGTGGTACGTGTGTGCCATCTATTTCAAACACCAAAATAACTGCCACGACATAAGCTTTTTCATTTTCCTCGTACAAACAGTCATCTAACAAGAAACATTTCTCTTTTTCTCTTCATCTATTTGTACATAGTAATAGTCTTCTCTGGAGAGTAAAACCTAAAGGCGCTTGAAATGTTTTTAATTCAAAATGCAACAGCATGTTATCCAAGATTATATACGCTGTGTGAGTGCTTTAATTTTTTTTTAAACTTTCTCTTTCTTCATCACGTTCATTTTCCGTTTTAAAAGGTTTTACTTAGCTTTTTTAAGCTCTTGTTTGATATGACGGTAAAGGAAGGTTTGAAATGACGAAGAAAAAGTCAGATTTTGCTGGGCAGCATATGGAGTTTAGCGGGAGCAAACACTCAGTGTTTTTTTCAATGCTTTAATCATCTTGAGCCAAGCGAGAACAAAGACATTGGAAAGCACATTATTATAATTTTTTTAAAAAGAGTCTACCCTGGAACAATGCAGAGTGGGATATACAATATACTCTCTGAGATGAGAATGTTGTGGAATCTACTGGAAGCCAGCATTTTCTTTTGTTTTGCAAAAAAAAGTCAACAGAGGAGAGAAAGAGTGAGGTATATAAAGATTATGATACACATGGCAAGTACTTAAGAGTGTATCGTAGGCACATAATAATTTCTGCTGGGGAGAGAAGGAGGAGAAAGCACAAGAAGTATTATACGATGCGACAAACAATGTTCGCAGCACTCAACAACAACAATAGCGATATTGTCATCATCATCGCGGCCATGTCTGTGTAATGGCTTTCATTAATAAATTATGAGAATTGTAATAAAGCCATTGCAGTTTAATTCAATGTAAATTGCCGTCGGTTCCAGCTGGTTACACAATATTATGCGAATGTAATACACTCAAAACTTTGTATGAATCAAGAACCAGCAGAAGCTTGTGGATCTGCACACGTACCTAGCGACGTGGAAAAAGAGAAATAAAAGCTTTTGCTGTTTGGATACAGGTAAGCTGCTGTGGGATATATAGCTTGGATAAGGTAGGCATTGAATAAGTAGACGAGTCAGTTCCCATGTTTTAAGATTGTACTCACGGTTGTTTTTTAAAAGATATTCGCCCTTCGCCCCGTATAAAAGTATCAATGCTAACTAAGCAATAGGAATGCTCGTTCATTACAGATTCAGCATGCGTATTGGTATTTTAAACTCAAAACGTTAGGACCTATCACAAACAATATACTTATTTTCGGAGAATACTATTTTGCAATAGATTATGCGTTTCTGTATTTCGTAGAAATGGATGCAAAAAGTTCTAAGCTCGTTTTACATCTGCAAACTGGCATCCTTTAAGTGTTCATTATGAAGGATATACTGGCGGTATATAAGTGCACAATAAGGGCTTTACTTATGACTGCCCCTACGAGTAAAGGTGGTTCAGAGCTAGGCAATGTTTTTCCCTATTTTTTAAAAATACCGGGCATTTCCAAAATAGAATAAATTCGCATTCTAATCGGTACAAGCTGTATAATATTATAAATTATCTGATCATTTCGTCAATAAAGTCAGTTGCATCAATCTCATGGCCAGTGTCATAACTTGTAGAAGCTCCTAAATCGTGTCTGACTATGCAAACCCATTCTGTATTTATTGCCGAGCTGAGAGCTACAAGTGCAGAGTTGTATAAGTTTACAATTAATTTGCGTGCATCCACAGCACAGCATGTTTATTTCCTCAAGTAAATTTTATGCGTGGACATACAAAGTTGGGTACTCATTTGCGCGCATTCAGAAGTCTTCGTTTTCCATACTACTCAGAGTAGTAATCATGTTGACCTTCTCCTACAAAAGTTGAATAACGCTGGCTCGCTCGCTTGACATTGGCCTCCAGATTCAGATGGGTCTCGCATCGCACGATATTTTGCTACAAAACATTATTGGCCATAAAAGTATGCACAATCTCAAGCAAATCAACCTTCAGAAACAATTATCGCTTCCAAAGAGTTAAAAACTGTGGTGTTCTTATCTTCGCTTAATGAGTAAGTTTTCCGCATTAAGACTCAACAGCAGCAGTTTGCATCTGTGGGAAGCAGCAAGCAAGATTGGGAATTCTTGGAACTTGACGAGCTCACAAAAAATACTACGGATAAGTTGTGTGATGAAAGCGGAAGAAACGTTTACATAGTTTGTATGAGTTCATAAAAACTTCTTTTTTTTTTGTATGATGCGTCATTATCTGTGTTTGCTTTTTAATACAACTAGACAATTAGAAGCTTTTGCTGTTTGGGTAATTCCAAAATATTTTCCATCTGATAAAACCATTGCGGCCTGTATATTTCTCACGGACAGTCAAACTTCACAGTAAACACTTTAATTACTAACTTGACACAGAGAAATACAAATTTTTGAAAATTTGGAATAAATTTAATACAAAAGCAGAGCAGAAAAATCACACATAAATTCATAGTACGCAGTGAATCATCTTTTAATTTTGTTACGTAAGTTTAGTTGCCTGCCGATGACGATTGTGCGGTGTTTATAACGATTAGGTCATTTCAAAATGCACAAAGTACATAGACAGGAATGGTTTAATGAATGCATTCATCGAGAACGTCCAGTATCTATATAGTAGCCGATATTATAGCTCTATTTTCTTCTCAGAAACATATTTACTTCCATTTCCCTTCGATACGAATCCATTTCGTCATTTTACTTTTACTCTGGCCGATTCTTGGCTGCCCAGGACTATAGCATCAAGAATGACTATAGTTTAAAGTGATCAAAAACACTCGTCGGAATTCCATTTTAGGACTAATCCATTTTAACGGCAATTTAACATGAAAAAATGGATTTCACAAAGCTCTTTTCAACCTTTTGTTTGTGACGTGAACAAAAACTCGGGAGGAATGTACGAGTAGTGCATGTTGCTCACTGGGTTGAGTGAGACTCACATTTATTTTTTGGGAAAGAAGATTCGTGGCTAGATTTACTCTGCTTTTGTTGATGTGATATGATGATCGTGCCGCATGCCATTTCCGACCAAAAAAGAGGCTCCAAACCGTCAAGAGTTTTGTCATGTTGAAACTCACTTCACTCCGGAGGTGGTGGCCACGTTAAATTCTAACCAAAGAAGGGCTTGACAATTCCGCTGAAAATTCCAAACAGAAATTCAATAATATCAAGGATTTCCATGTTTTTGTAAGACTTTTGTAGCCAGCCACCTTTCGACGTGGCAAACTCTGCACAACAGAGAAAGGTGACACATGATGACAAGAATTCGATGCTATAACATGTACCCCAACAACCACAGTAACGCAGTTGAACCAAAAAATAAAAATAAAAACGATCATGATGGCTACGTCGTGTGTGCGGTGAAAAATAAATCGTTTCTGCGTCCATTCACTTTCTCTCTCCGATTCGCAACTGGCGATGCTACACTCATTTTTGAAAGCGTCAATCAGAGGCTATTGTTATACATGCATTTACACTTTAGAGATGAATTTCCAAAAAAAACCATCCAACACTTTGTAAAAAAAGGGTGTAAGTGCCACATGAAGGACAGATAGGTATGTAATATGAGTAGCATAGGTTTTTTGCCCAATTTAGGGAAAGTGTAAACGAGGAAATAAAGAAAGGTACTGCTATAAACTGCGATTATTCTCTGTGAAATATGATGCACATATCTTAACCTCTCATCAATAGATCTCTATTTCAATTCAAAAGAAAGCTCTCCCTCTCCAACCTTTCAAACGTAGAGACAAGGGCTTTTCATGGCATGATACTGTTGCGCGTTCCTCACAATGAAATGCTCCTTTCAATCGTTCGTTTTCACTCAACGGTGTCCTTTACCTCTGTAATATCAATCTATTACTGTCCGTCTACTTATCGCTAGCATTTTCCTCGCGAGTTAACGATACATGAGCTATGGAATGACAGAAAGGTATGACGCTCTGGTTCATGGCGAGTTATTTTTTTGCCCTGTTGACTCTCCACACATGGAGCACTTGAGTGAGGAATGGACAAAAAAAGTAAATGATGCCATAAATATGATACATGGGATGTCCTTTATAATATTTATAGGTTTGCTTTCGACAAGCTAGTTAATCCATCCGTGGAAGGCTTGATTTCACGTAAACAACAGACAAATTATAACCATCTAAAAGCTCAACGTTCGGTATAAAGTGTAGGTGGTTCGAAAAATCTCCCGATTTCTCTGTGTCTTTTGGAGGGATGACTGGAACATGGAGGAGTTTATGAGATTCCCAATATTATAAATGTTATGAAAGTCATATATGCGTGGGTAGTTGTTTTTATCATCGTCGGATGCACTTACGCATTTAAGGACGATATTTCATAGTATACAATCGTCAATATTCGCTGTGGCTTTTGCCAGAGTGATTTACCACGTAGCATATAATCAAAGTATGTTCTATAGAGCAACTAGTTTGACGTGTCAAATTGTTATAAGGCAAAAAAGAAATCCGGACCAGAAGGTCATAAAATTTTCATCGACTTGAGGAAGATGAAAAGTGGAGAGTTGCGGAACTTCCAACTGTGAAGCTTGTCACAAGACATGTGCATCAAGCTCTCACGCAAGTACATATATAAAGCACTACTTTACTATATAAAACGAAATTTACTTTGTTACAAACTTCTCTTTATTTCTGCGAAATACCCTTTCATTTTCAAGAACCAACATTTACTAGCTAACGCCACAACTAATATTGAGTGACTAAGTGTGGCTCAATAAGAGGTATAACTTTGTTTAACATCTAAACGTACATAAAATCATTTTTACTTCCACACGAGAAACCCATTCGTCAGCAACCGCCAGTGGTTCTGGAGAAATAGACTCGACATTAGACGAGACCGGAGCCAGAATCAGCATGAATTCTGGCACTGTAGAAAACTCTACGAGATGAGCTACTGTCGTGATGAAGTTAATAAGTTAGGATGATCAAGTCTTCAGGAGAGCACATCCGTATAAGTTGAGACTAGCAGATAATGAATAGATCCTTGTTGCCCATGACTTATGGCATGGCTATTTATTTGCCTATTTGTCTGTTAGCTTGCCTATTGCAAAAAAAATAGAACACAACAAATGGAAAAAAACGCAAATAGAACTTCACAAATTCACTGAATTCCTCACATCAAGTATTTAATCAGAGTCCAGCCATGCAAAGAGACAAACTCAAATTTTGAATGCGCCGAACAATATTGCACATTAAAATTGTTCCTGTTTAGCCTCAACTCTTTGTTTGCATTGAAATTGACACTGAGGATTTGCATGACGGACCATACCACAATTATTGCTCAGCGGAATAAAAAGTACCGTCCGAATAACTACTTTCAAGGATCCATTGAAAAGATCTGACCAATTGTTGAACATTCAAATAAAATGGCAGTGCAATTGTTGACTCCAATACAAGGTTGCTTCAAAAATAACGCAAACATTTACCCAGTCAGGGTAATCCCAAGTGGAATCGCGGTATTAGTCAGGCGTCAACTGGGCAGCCACATCACAATATCGCGAACTATCAGCAACGCTGCTTGACTTGGTGATTAGAGTTGTAAATACAAATTAAATCTTCAAATGCGGGTAAGGATGATTGAAACGTCCTACAACACAAATGATGATTACAGCAAAGTAGCCGGGAAAGATTCACGTCCAGTTTTCCATTATAGCCTTCGGCAACAAGTTCATTTTATCGCTGTAAAACAATTATAGACGCTTTCAAATCGTCAAAGGGAGCAAATTATGCATACTTACATTGTCCACCCAGCAATTCATAGAAAATAAATAAAATAGAAACTTGTTAGTAGCCGAACACGCATGGAATGAGTTAAAAATTACGCCACTTAAAACTCTGAAAATAATGCGTGAGAGGTGACTACATAATGCCTGTTGTATGCATATGTGATTTGAAAGGGAGCATTGCAATTTGCAATATTGCAAAGCGATAGGCGCAGGCCATAGTTCTGATTATTTTACAAAAACTGTCGGCATGTGGCGTCCACGATTGACGGCTCTTGTTGCCGAGCATCAATGGGTTATCCCAAGAGTGTGTGCGTGATTTTTTTTTTTCATTCATCATTTGACTCAGTAAATAACTAAAGCTATTTCGCTGTAGCTTCTGAACAGAATATTCTTTACATGGTGTGAAGCACGTAGCTAGTAGCAAATTTATATTTTGCGTTTGCTTCTTCGAATTCGTATCAATATTTCATACGTCATCACATTACCTACAGGTTGATGACTTCAATGCTAATAATTACTCTGCCTAAACATATTGCCTCCATTTAATTCATTAGCGCTTGAAGGCTTGCAAAAATTCCAGTGATTACTGACCCGAAACATTATATGACTGATTGCAGACAGTGCGAATAAATGTTAATCAATCAATCAAATCAATGTATATTGTTGGTAAAAAAATCCTTCCTCTGGTTTCCGACTAGTTTGGATGTTTATTTTAAACAACTCTTCCCTAATCTTATTGTTAAACTTTTCGTATGTGTTTATGTTGGAACCAGCGTCACGCTTAAATAGTTAAATCTTTATTTTTTCTCAATGCCTCATTTAGCAGAAGTTCTAGTGGAAGCGTTTGCTATGAATGGATGATTACTTGCTGCACCTGCTTGGATCGCATGTACAGAGGAATATCAACGCACAAACAAAAAAAAACGCTCGTGGAAATTCCATTAGTTATTCTTCAGTAAAGTAAACTACAATTGCCAATCATAACTGTGTTGGAACAACAAACAGTACAATCGTTATGTGCCACGGGAATGGTACAAACATCGACATCGCGTTCATTCATAGGCACGCTAGCGTTTTTTTTCAGTTAGATAATTTCTCATATAAAGGCAAACACGACGAAAAGTAGGTCGCCCATTGTTAATTTTGTGACTGAGCTAGCAAGTAGCCACTCTTATTTTCAGTGCCTGTGATCGTGACCATCGCGTCTGTACGCGAAAAAGGTGATCGTTTTGTGGAGTGCGACACAACAAGTTAAGTGGACGTAGATAAACATACATATAACGGTTAGAACGCAGATCAGCTTGAGCTGAAAACACAAAAATCCGTAAGTTCCCTTGAAAAAAGCGTTTTGCTTCGATTTTTCAATTTGATGCAGGATTGCATTTTCATTGTTTACCAAAAATACTTTTAAGGCTGGGTACTGTCACCTCGTCAATGTTTATTGTTTTAAAACATGCAGACCACCTAGGGCTTTGTAAATGAATGACCACACTCAATCACAAGGTCATTATATCATCTAACTATATCTACTTAATATACACCTGCATAGGATTTGTGGCTGCTGTGTGTACAAGACTTAACAGACCTGTTTAAAAATTCTTCGTAGTTCGCCAGAGGATAGCAAATTTATTCACAAAGTAGAACGCACTCTCTGAGCATTCAAGTTTAACTGACAAGACAAGGTCGAATAAGACAAGAACTATTAAACTAACTCTTGTATAAATGTGCATCTGGTCAGTTAGTGGATAATCGTCTACACGTAGGTAATTAAATTCATTATCCATTACCTGATTAGATTTTAAAATCCCAAACCGTTCAACTTTTCTGAGGATGGGAATTAATCCAAATATTAGCAAGGATTTCATACAAAATGTTATGTATACTTCCACCTTTGCATAGCGTACAACGAGTAAATCAGGCTTATTATCAAATTATTGTACTTTTATAGGATACAAATTTCCTCGTTTCAAAAGTGGAAAGTATAAATCAAATTTTTTGGATAAGTGTAATACGTGGTTTGTAGCTTTACCATATTTTTTTTTTGTCCCGGAAACCTGCGACCTTGAAGTTTTCATCAAACGCCAGCACGATTACCAACTGTCAGCGGCTGCGAGCAGGGGTAAAATAAAAGCAATGCCGTGATTTACAGTAACAAATTTGCTCTGCTTAGGCTGCACCCTTTGTTTTATTGTCCGGACTGGTAGCATCTCTTTGATTACTTACCTTGATTATAGACTTGATCGTTTAATACTAGCAGAGGAAATCTCATTATTAGTCACGCATTGTTTCTGGAAAATTACAAAATTTTCGTTTCAGTTCTCTCCGGCTTTGTGTAAAAATTGAAATGCTGAGCTCGAAATAGCTTCGCTCTTCACAATTCTTTTATAGCATGAATAATTATAATTACCATACATGTGCAGTCACAGTTCAGTTTTGGGGTACGTCATTCCAGTAAAATACTAAAATTAGACTGGTGGCATGCACTAAAGGACTTGAAGTTGAAAGGGAAAAGAAGAGATGAATTAAACGTGTGCCATTGTTAGAAATTGGGCAGCGACTGTATCATCCTCACCGGGAGTATTGTAGATGCGTGTAGAGTAATCAGTGTTTTTTGTAGGGACCACCGCATTGTTTTACTCACAATGAATACATTTGTTGTTATTTTAGTATGAAACATGTATTTCGGCTGACGCAGATGATACTAGAGGGGGGGGGGGTGAAAGGAGACACACCGTTGACACATACATAAATAACGTTTTCATTATAATACAAAATGGCTATTTTCTCTCGTTATGAATTTCGAAAGAGGAGACGAAGGGAAACCCGGAGCTAGTGACAAAATGTCGGGGAAATTTTTCATCTTTTCAATAAGGCGACCCGCA
>VICI01002792.1:0-15314 GCA_019593645.1 Akabosia matsudoensis
ACTCTCCGATTAGGATTATCTCCAATATATACTTTATATGGAAATGATAGAATGAGCTATGATCCCAAGGGAGACTATTATTGATAATCAGTATAATTGGCTGATAATTCTGGAGTTAGTGTGAAATAAGTTCACACTAACTCCAGAACTCGCTAAGTTTTAAGTATACATATTCTTTGACACCGAACAGGGGCTTATCATCTAATGGAGATATTAGATATTCGTACGTTTCTAAAAATAAAGAATTCTTCCTTCTGTTTTCATACATCCACTGGCAACATTGTACTGATTTTCAGCCAGAATTTTAAAATAAACCCTGGAATTACGAATGCGAACAATTTTTCACGGAGATTGATAGATGAATGTTTTTATCAACAAATCTTTTACGGTAACTGCGAGCCACTGACATTGCGATTTATAGTAACAATTACGATGCTATTTTTCGCTACTTTTCTATACTTTTGTTTTTCCGTTTATTTCAAAAAGTATGCTGATAAAATCTAATAGCACATTCTTCGTCTTGTATCTCGGTGAAATTTTGGTACTTGTATCTAAATCAAAATGAAGCTAAGTTTGAGTACTCGCAAAGGTCACACGAGGTTGTCGCTCTACGTTTGTAATTTCATGGGGTTGACAAATACGGTGATTCTCACTTCATTAATGGAATTTAGTAGTTTTAATTTAAATTTTTGTAAATTAAAGCCGATTGCATGGTTTTTGGAAATACATAGCCAGACTTTTGTTTATAGCATACCTTTTCTCCCATATCGTAACTAACTTTTTTATTATGACTATCGATACGTTTCGAATGATCACACGAGCCTCGTGTGCGGCTACAGGGTCGGATTAAGTTCGGGTGGATTTGTGTCGTTAGACTCATCAAGCAGAAAGCATGATTGAATTCTGATAAAGGTACCTGAGTAAGGCATGACATCATGTGGACCAGGATGCATATGATGCTTCTAAAAAAATGATATTCATATTGAAATACATCATGGGTACTGTTAATATTTCGCAAAGAGTCATTACCAGTACTTTAGTTGGAAGGCCTGGCGTATTATGAAGGATTATGAATTTAGAAAACAGATCCCAGCAATCATAGTGTTGTAAGGCATCGCATGCAAAGATGAAAGAGTGAATGTTGTAGAATATACGGTGACGCTCCTGTGTCTTGTGACGAGTAGCAGAAAGGAACGCTTTTTTGACGTGATAGAAGTATGCACTCGTTTTGTACAGTTGGTCGAGAGGCAAACAGACTGTTTCTTTGAGTTGCATATGATCTCAAAGCGTAAAGGGGAAGAATCATGCATTCAAGAGCTAACCGAAGCGAGCCCAAGTAACTTTCATGAAAACGAGGGGAATCNCATATGATCTGAAAGCGTAAAGGGGAAGAATCATGCATTCAAGAGCTAACCGAAGCGAGCGCAAGTAACTTTCATGAAAACGAGGGGAATAAGGGAAAGACGAAGTGAATAAGAAGCGAAATGAATCTAAATCTACGGTACGAGATTCCTAATTCTTATAAGTGAATAGTCTTGTGTATTATGTATATATTCACACCCGTATCATCGGCCTACCACCTTTGTAAGACATGTAAATAGTAATTTTATATGTGATGAGAATCATCATGGTGTACATATTGCACTTGACGCATCGACTATTGCAAGGGAATAGGATATGTAAAAAGATCTCTTCATCGTACATCCTCCTTCTATGATCTGGACCGACCGTGAGCAAACGGAAATGTATGTAAATGTGTTTTTCACACTGGATCATCATCATCATCAAGCTATCAAATTTTGAGAACATATCCAGGAAAGATAAAGGTCTCGTGCTTTCTCGCGGCATTTCAAGGCGTAAAAAAGTCGCATGTCAAATCGCCCAACAAAGCCCTGTGTTTGTAGTTTTGCTGTGTTCTAAGATAACGCGACTCGTCTTTTGAACTGTTTCGTTATTAAAATAAAGATGAAGACGTAGTAAGTCTTTGAGTATTTAGCTACTGAATGTTACGGAATAGTCAACATGTTAAATGAAACTTTAAAACTATTTGCAGGAGGGACTTTGTTTGTAAGAACATTGATAGCGTCTATAATTGAAAAAATTCTTGAAAACTGGGTACGAATTCTGAGCAGGCCAACAGTACTTTCATTAACCGGCCCATCATTCTCGATGTAGGTGACTATACACATATTAAATGAGCACTTGGGCAGAAAAACGACCTCAGTTTTTATTTATTTTTATGTTACTAGGTTTTAATTTTATTCCATTATGAAATTACATAGTTGTCTGTTTGTCCGTCAAGCTAAAAAAAATGTAAAACTCTATAGTGGGAAATTCGATCATCATGCTTTCATCTCATAACGGGTGCTTGACTACGAACATGGAACATATACTCACTCGCATTTTCGAATGTTCCCTTAAAGCATTTTGAAAAAGGATCACCGTTACCATCAAATCATCATCATTCCACAATGCAATGCATACACCAAGCAAGCGTCACTCAATCCCGAATATTCTAGCCCAAAAACAGATAGGTACATATAGATTTGAAAGAGCAAAGCTTGTACATGCATACGATTGCGCTTTGAATAGGAAAAGGAGACTTAGCACTAGGTAATAAATTGGTGTGGAAATGGAAAAGAGAATAAACGCTGGAAATTCTAATGCTCTTCTCTGGCATTCTCCTCCTGGAGTTTCAATTTGGACAGTCGAAATGGCTCTACACGCAGGCACAAATAACAAACAAGACTCTAGGAGAGCTTATAAAACCGTTTGCTCATATCACCTCATAGGTGGAGGACTGCAATCGATACATATTTTAGTTTCAGCGTCATATCATCATGATGGCCATATGTGCAGAGAAGAGTGAACACGACAGGCACAATGCTGGTTTTCGATACCTACCTCTAGTGCTTTTTCGCTGGAAGAAATATTATTCGACGGAGAATGATGATAATCACAACCAAACACGTTCTTGATAATATGATGCTTACCTTCATTCTCTCTGAAAACAGTAAATTCTGTCCGTTTTTGATCTTTGAAGCAGGCAGAAGTACTCGTCTCTTTGGCCAAGTCAAAGGAAAATGTAAAGTGTGGCTCAATTACTTACAAAATAGTGAACAGAGCTCACACGGAAGAGTCAAAGGCAGCCACCATTTTTATGTCATAAGTCAAAAACAGTAGTTTACCACAGTTGAGGGATGAGTGTGGTGGATGAATCATTTGTGTTTTCTTACCTCACGATTATAATTGTCACCAGGTATAGTGAATGCCGATAAAGCATATACTACTTTTTTTTTAAAGAAAATATATTCGTGGTAACTAGACCGTTGCGTAAGCGACAGCTACATGGATTCGTTCATTTGCAAAACTCCTACTTATAGGGCACTGCGTTGTGTCGACAAAATATGTATGCAAGAACAACAATTACAAGTGACTTGCTGTACAAAATATGATATTTACAACAATATCAGGGTATATACGATCATCTTATCGATGTCAGCATGAGCAACCTCTAAGTATAAACATATCGCAGCCCTGTCTTTTGGCGTATGGAATACAATAACGTTTGATTCCGAGTTAATGATATTTCATATGAATATATACTCGCATTAGATATGTACGTTATTGAAGTACATTAGGACTGAAAACATGAGCTGGGCTGGTAAGTCAACCATATACAAAGGTAAAGCGAGAGGGTCCTTGAAGTGTCCTACTCACGGCTTGAGTTTAATGTACGACCTAGTACACTTAAAGTCACTATTCTACGGTAACCATAGTAGCGCTCGCAGCGCAAGGCAGCATCCTTGATATCACTCAGCATCACCAAAGAGCAATGTGCTCTTTTGTAACGGTTACGTGCAATAATAGCTGATTCAAACATGTGTACTTACATTTAAATATATCATCGAAGGAAAGTTCGCACTGGTACAGGCATAAGGCTTTATATATCTATTGTGTATTAAGTGTGTTTTGGCTAATGACACATCATCACTAAATCCTTCAGTAAATCTTGACATTACACATTAGTTCTTACAACTGAAATAATCTTTTTTCCATTTTCATTTTTTTCAACTCCAGTGCTGTGAATTTTAACGATTGATGATGTTATATTGTCTTTCTTTTACTTACTTTGTCAATACAGCATTGTTACAGAAAATTCTGTTTCTCCACCGGCAGACCAGGACGATAAGAGTAAATATTTAGCTCTTGTAGCATTTTCGGTATATGACAACAGGCAACATGGAACAATCTACTATTGCAAACGCTTCAAATGTCTTAGGAATGTACAAATAGAGGGCAGAAACCTAGATCCACTTGTTAGGATGCCACGGTAGGTCGCAGGTAGGTTTTCAGAGATTCTTCATAGTTCGTGCTTCCCATCCTGTAGCTCCATATAACTATTATTGTGTTGCTGAGACAATTTTGTCTTTGTTTTCTTGATGAAGCTACATATACTTCATTCTTTTGACTTATGAAAACCGGAGAAGAAATTCATATTGCACAGATTAATGTTTCGCATGGAAAAATCAAATTATTTGACAGCGCATAGAGTACCTGCCTTTGTAACTTACATAATAAATATCATACATGACGATGTATCGCATGTAATTCAAGTTGGAAATTGCATGAACATGGTGCATTGACCTGTACGGTCTGCACGTATAAAATTCGATTGCTTGTTGTAATTAGCTATAGGAAGAACAAATGAAAAGTTGATGAATAATGGGGTATGATCCAAAGCTAACACCTAATTGTAACCTATAAACATTTTTGCAGAGAATACTAAAATAAGAATATTTCTCTGTGGAAACACCAACAACAACAATTTTCAATTAGCCGATACAGAGTTGGTACGGGTTAGTTACACACACAGTTCTCAGGCTAAAGGTTTTAATGTAGACACATAATCAAATTTTAGCATTTTCGTAGCTTCATCAAATGCTACTCCATATTTATATTTGTTACACTGTTTTCTGTGACAACATTCTGCAGCTCCACAAGTATCCAGCGATTTCGGTTTTGGCTGTGTTTTTTTCTCTCTCTCACTGAAATAAGCGGTTTCATACTATACTGCACGATACTGTTTGATATGCCTTTCCACAAGTCCACTTAGCTGGCGGCTAGTTTCTTATCCTCATTACAGATTAAGATTATATATTATTCTGATTACTGTGTATGCCAGAATAAATTCAACAAAGAGACTACGCAGCAGACGTACGACTATCCGCACGTATTTCTTGAGCATTACGGTAACCAGTACATGAGCGGAACTGTTTTAAAGTGGCCGTCTGAAAAAAAAATTAGAACGGTTTTAGTAATAATCTGTTTTCTTATGATTTCGAAAATAAATTCATCATATTTGTTAGCTCCTTCACCAGTGCAAAGTGCAAACAAGCAACATATTTATATATAGATATGTTGTATGTATATTAACGCCTGTTTCCACGTTCCGCTCAAGCCACACACTTACTTGGTTGGCGTCTAACGTTTTGTTACTTTTTTTTTGAAGTAAACCATTATAGGTTATTGTTATGCGAGATATTATATATATACCATGCCCGTTTTGTAGTACATGTGCATTCGTCCGACGATTCCCATTCACTAACTCAGCCCCGTTCGAAACATGCAAGCTAACGTACGGCGAGAGAGGGTGAGGGAGAAACGATAAATTCCACAAAAGAGAGAAACTCGCTCCCACCATCATCATCGTGACTATCACATAAAGCCCTTTACTCCTTCGTTCGTTTCGTCAGATGAAAATGGGTAGCGTATCAAGCGTAAGAGTATGTTTTTTTTTTTGAGAAATCAAAAAGTACGCAAAAGGAGATCGTTCACTGTTCTCTATTCAAAGAAGCTTGATATATTTCTTACATATATATCTTCCTATCTCCTACTTTTCTACGTAGACTTAAGGTATTTTAAGGTATATTACTTGGATTCACAGTTAAACAAACTCCTCAACTGCAAGCTCTAGACATTGCGACCGGACGAGCACACGGTCTCTCCATCTGAACTTTAGTCGAACATACATACCTTCAGCTAAAATTCAGTTTTCTCTCTAATAACCAACCAAACCAACTAAGCTTTTTTTTTTATATGAAAACATGAAATGGAAAAAGAGAATATATAATATGCTCATCCACACTATCTATATATTAAGGACACATTGTTACTCACGAGAAGCAACTTGACATTAGCCGACATACAAAACAAGAATACTAGTATTTCCCCGTTTCCGACTATATTCATGAACAGTTTAGGTGGAGAACATTGAGAGGATCAACATATACTAGAAAAACAAAAGAGTCTGAATACATCCATCCACCTATAAAGTTTCCAAGTCATGTCAATATATATTACAAACAGTTTTTTCCCTGTATATGTAGTTGAACATACGTTCTCTATCTCGCTGCCTCTCTCTATGTATATATATATATCCACTATACACACCATGTACTGAATAACCCAAAACTGAACAAAAATTCACCAACACGTTCGTTCCCCTCCATACATACTAGCGCATCGCCAGCATAACCTGTGCTAAAAAAGGAAAAAACATCATATATTGAATAATCCAACCTAATATTCCTCGTCGCTCTTTTTTTTCCTTCATTGTGTACTTATTGAGCTGCTCTATAAACATAAATTCTTACTACTACTACTACTACTACTACATACTACAACGGGTTTGCACACAGCTATTTCTTTCCAATGATGTGTAAGATACATGTTCACTCTACGGTTGTACAACACAATATGCATGATGCCCCCGCTTTTTTTTGTCAAACAAAATAGTTATTATTATAGATATAGTAGTAAACAACGGATATGTAGACAGGTTATACTGAACACGGATACTTTACCACATGTACAAGTATGTCTTTACAACATATCTTCTCCTCTTCTACTACTGCAGACTTTTAATGGTAGAATAAAAAAAAAGTCCCCAATTCTCTCAAAACTCAAGGAAAGTAACGAACAAGGTTTTGACTCAACAAGACAGTACGTACGGCAAGTAAGTAGCGATAGTAGTGGTGAGTTAGTTGGTCCTGAGAGGAGCTGGCAAGCAGAGAGCTACAAAACAGTTAAGCACATCATCAGTCGACGAAAAAAAAATCTTTTTTACCCTGAATCTCTGTGTGATTCACATGCAGACGTAAGTAAGTATCTATATAATAATGTTACGTTCGTTCGTTCACATTGGAGGTTTTTTTTTCTATTAAAAACGCAAAAAGGGAAGAAATGCTAGTATAAAAAAAAATTTGTAATAATAATAATCATATATAACAAGCAGGCTTTTTTGTTGCTGCAGGTTCTCATCTATTGGTATGAAAAATATAAAAAAAACTATCTTTGCGTTCGTTTCTTTTCCTTGTGACATAACTTTATAAGTTCGTCACTCTTCTTTTGCAACCCGTTCGCACTTCACTTTTGCCTGACATAGTCAGGAGAAAAAATAATCATAATTGGCAATAATATGAAAAGAAAAGGCAGGAGAGTATTTTAGAGTTTTTACCTTGTATTTGAAGATTTTTTTTTGTATATCAATATTATAGAAAAATACTAAAGATGGGGAGAGAGATAAGAAGAAGAAAAATAATTTCATCAATGATGTTTCGTCTAGAACGGCATGAGCATATCGGCATTTGAAATTCCAACGATGTTTTTTTATTATTTTGTTTTAGACTCATCCAAATGAGCAACAGTGAAAGAGCAAGAAAAAAAAAGTTGTTTTTTTGTGTGTGGGGACAGACGGTGAAGACTCATCATCATCAGATTACACACTGATCATCACATTTTTGTCTGTGTAGAATGAACGCGACGATTTGTATTCCGTGGAATAATGTAGCGATGATGTTCAGGGATTAGCAGTATTTTTGTTTGGAGAGTGATTAACTAATGGAGATTCAGTTTTAGAGTAAAAAGTATTTTTTGTTTTGGAAACAATTGTCAGTCTGTGAGGTGTGGATACAGTGATGTGTGTTGTGTTTTTAGCACTGCGCGGTTCACTGAACAGTTTTTTGTTGACATGTTATTGTGTTTGTTGAGTTTGATTAGTAATTGTAAACAGTTGAGATTGAGAGAGGGGTCAAAATTGTCGCGTCAAAGTCTCAAATCAGATTAGAGCAATAGCTTTAACGTTGGCAGCCAAAAAAAAAACAAACAATTTAATGGCTGTAGTGATTTGAATGATGATTATTTAGAGATTAAAGAGAAGGTTATTGAATCTACCAGTGATTTTTTTTTAATATTTCGAAAAAAGGTATTTCGTGAATTCCACGTTTGTAAGGAGACTCGAGGTGTGTTGATTTTGAGAACCGGATGCGAGATAATCAGTAACGAGATAAAAAAAGAGTTATCAGGAGCGTTCGGTTCGTTGGTTCAGTTCATGTAATTTTTGTGTCGCTTGCCGAAGATCAACAGCACTGCTGCTGCAGCCAACAGTTGTAGGAGTGACAAAGAATTTTTGAAAAAAACAGGTATGGAAAAACACTCCTTTCGGGCTTCATGCCTAAAACAATGACAATATTAATACAATGGTTTTGACACGCATTAGGTTGAACTGCTTCCTTGAAAATAAATTCTATCAGTTTACGGGAATTTACGAATGCCCGGCAAACATCTGTCGTTTCCAGTCATAGGGTTAAACTTCTAATTGTATTGTGTAGAGTTAACAGCAGTTAGCGTCATGCAGATGATAAGCGTCGTCGAGAATTTGGAGGAAACTTAACATACTTCAACATCTAATCTAACAGTTTACACTTGCGGCCGTGAATCATTGTTTTCCGAGTTGCCATGAGAAAGTCTCAATCACAAAGTATTATTGCTTGGAATGCGATCACAAATAAGATTATTATCACCTTGCAATTCCAAGGTGTTAGTAGGCAACCAGACTCATAGCATTCAAAAGGCACTAATGAACAAAATCATTTCCATTCCTATCATTGATTTATGCATGATACAGGATTCTGCTGCTGCCTAAACAGTAAACAATTCTTCGCTTACACCTACACAATTATTACCAGAATCTTGAGAAAATGGGAATAGTAAGTAGGTATATGTAATTCTTTTCCATGGCTCGTTGTGTTTGGTGCTTGCGAACAGCTTGCAATGAGACAAGGGGAAAAGAGCGTGTGCCTGGTTATCTAGCTCATTGTCAGTTTGAAGATAACGACAGTCTTCCAATGACGCAGATCTAAGCATGACAAAAGCTTTCTGTCATCTCGTAGCTTTGAATCCTCGTCAGACCACATAAAAAAACGCATTCACTAAGATCAGAGGGAGATGGCACACGCATGCGTTTGCTTTGAAATAGATTTGTATCGTATTTTGATTCTATGACGTACTATGCTCAATGAACTTACTAAATTGCCAATGGAAAAAGTTGAATTTAGGACATTTGGGAGACAAAATGTTTCAAGTACCTATGTGCTCACTTGTAGTGTGAAGTGTGATATTGCTCACCTTCCTGCTCGCCCAAACTAAGTCCAGATTTTGTGGAATGAAGAGAACAACTAATTAAATTGGACTTTTGCAGTGTTTTTGGCAAGAGCTTCTGAATGGTGCCCTGAATCATGAGGTTGGCTTTAATCTGACGGCACAGTAAAAAAAATCAATTTTGAATGAGAATTTTTCGGGCATGCATGTTAAAGGCTGAATTAAAATTTGTAGGCAGAACAATAATTGTCTTCAGGCCTGACACATGTTTTCAGAGTGAAACGGAAGATGAGCCAACAAAACTAATTAATCACATGACTTGATGGTCTTATCAACTACTGCTATTACTGCGTTACTGTAAAAAAGCTTACAAGTAAGTAGGAAATGAAATGGATATATGATAAAAATATTTTATGCATCGTATGGTAAAGAGAATGGAGAAAGAATGCGTGAAAACTGTCAAAGACATACATATTTGAGGAGGGCTGTAAATTTTCCTAAACTCGTCGCTGACAATTCATTTTGGAAACGAACGTCTTACTTTCAGGGCTCGCGTCTATTCTGATTCCCGATTCTTTCGGTGTCACCTATGCATATGTAAAACTGGTTAATTGATTCTATGTGCCTTTCAGCCAGTAATGTATTAGAATCGCCACAAGATCCAAAATGGATGGTACATGATAAAATTTCGAAAAGATAATTTTTGTATCTAAGTACAAAATATTCAAAGATTATCAGAAGAAGACCATTTAGTGCATGATTTTACAGAGATAGATGGAGATAGTTGGCGAGGAGACCAGTGTTTTTTTAAACAATCGAAGTGTATTCTGTTAGATAGAATAATTCCCTCTACTGATGGGATGAGAATTGAACAACTTTCAGGGCTCGCGTCTATTCTGATTCCCGATTCTTTCGGTGTCACCTATGCATATGTCAAACTGGTTAATTGATTCTATGTGCCTTTCAGCCAGTAATGTATTAGAATTGCCTCAAGATCCAAAATGGATGGCACAAGATGAAATTTCAAAAAGATAATTTCGTTGTCTAAGGACAAAATATTTGAAGATTATCAGAAGAAGACCATTTAGTGCATGATTGTACAGAGATAGATGGAGATAGTTGGCGAGGAGACCAGTGTTTTTTTAAACAATCGAAGTGTATTCTGTTAGATAGAATAATTCCCTCTACTGATGGGATGAGAATTGAACATTACTAAAGGAGCAAATAGGAGAAGAGTGAAGAAAAAACATGTATAGTACATAATAAATAGTAAGGTAAGCTCATCTTCGATAGAGGCATGAAAATCTATTTGAAAGGTACATACGATACTCTTTTCATATCAACATTCTTAACAATGAATGGTTGTTATTTTTATGTAAACTTATATTTTCCTACCGCTACTTCTTTTGTTTTTGTTAGTGTTATTATTATTATTACGAGAAGGATGATCAACATCGCTAGCACAATGAGACTCATGATGGAATGATGAGTTCACAAAAGTTCTACATGCTTTTGTGAGTCAAGTCAAATTGTGTTGCTGGTGTTGTTGCTCCAAAAGCCAACATAGAGGCAACTTGATCGTCTGTATTAGAAAGTCTCTGGTGCTGCTGGCATATTGCAATCGGGCAATGCGTCCACGGACATGATAGTCATCACGCTAGTTTGAACAGTGTGTGAAGATTGAAGATTTTTTTTGTCGGTAGGTTGGCGGATAGAGGACGGAAGTGGTAGGTGGGAAGTAAGAGGGAATTGCATGATAATGCGGTTGGTTAAAGTACAACATGTCATAAGGCGAGTTGGACAAGGTGCTTGGGCCCAAAAGGGAAAGAAATGAGTGAGAATGGAGTACCCACGCAAATTTCAATCGTTATATTTTCAACGTTTGACATGAAAATGGAAACACTCACCTCATCGTGTAAAAAAAACAGTGAAAAGAACAAAATGAACTGGGAGTAGCCTATTAATTATTAGAAGCGTTACATACATTGATTGAAGACTAGACTCGCCTTTCTGATCCATCTGCGCATGATAAAAAGCAATCAAACCGCTGCTGCGCATTTTTGGAGAATTATTTTCAAAAGTCATATCTAACAACCGCAGTACAGTTAGAAGCGTCCAGCAGCACTTATGTAGGTTATTGTATGGCTGTGTTGCAGTGAAGCTTCAAAATTTTTTAAAGCTAATCCAAAATGTACTTTAATATGGATACTTGTACGGTAATTTTAACTTGTAACAATTCTATTGAACATATATCCTCATTTCATTTTGCGTCAAGAAATTTAGGAATTATAATTTTTCTGTGATTTTCTAATTAAATAATGCAGACCTGCAGGCTTTCTCGGACGATAGGCAAGATCACAAATCCTTCTTTTATGGGAATTTTCAACCCCTGGCTTGTACAAGGCTTTGCTAAAATATTTTGTTAAGTCTACTGCTCGGCAATATTCAGAGGCCCTTACTCTTTTTTATGTAGGGAAAATGCGCAGTATGAAAAATACTAAGCTCCTCAAAATTTCACCGATGAACGCTGACTTATAATGCTTGCCGTAGGTATTCACTGAACGAGGCGTCAAAAGCCCTGCGATTGGCTGATACTCAAGTAATAGTTAGCGGTAAAATCCACTACCAGCGTATTCGTATGAGGTTTCATTTGGGAAAAGCATGCAATAGAGACCTTGATAGTTCAATGAAACTCCTCGCCTCATGTTCCGTCTCCTTCCTGGGTAGCTCTGTGCTGTAGATGCAATAGCGACGAAGGCTCATACAGCAGAAATAGCGATGATCGTGTAATGTAATAAGCGGACAGAAAATGAAGTACAATGGACATAGCGGAGCAGAGAATACCAACAACAGAACGAAACACTCTCTGGTTCTCTTTAAGTCTTCTTTTGGTGTCGCGAGACACACCATTTTAAAGCTTGTGTGTACCAGGAAGCGAGCCCAAACCACTTGCTTCTGATGACAGCCCCAGCAAATACTGTTACTCATTGTGTTCTTGATGTTTCTCTAGAAACACTGTGCATGTCTGTAAATGCGAGCAAAAATAAAATTATGCTACAATAATTATTACACTCGCCCAAATCTTATTGTAGATTCTTGCATGACAATTCACCTGTAACTAGTAGTTAACTTGAAAATTCGGTGTTGCAGAGAGTAGTGCAGTCATAGTTTTGAAAAATATCGAAATGTGGAGCGTAGTCGCTTCATGTGCTGCCCGATCAATCTTTTCTCATTATCGTGTGTCGCTCACTTTTGCCGTGATAATCACAGAAAATGTATAATAATGACCGGTGCATGCTCAAATATGTAATTTTGTGGATTATCAAAATATCGTGGAGTAATGAAAGCACTGCAAAGTTGCTCGCATAAATTATGCGCTGCTGGTTTTCACCAGGTATTTCTTATCAACAAAACTTGCCTTTTCTTTTCCTCATAAGCAATTTTTGTCACGCTAATATTTCTTAGTAAGGACACCCTGGTAGGGACTATATTGATTCTAGTCGTTTTTGTATATGGGGCGTCGCATGGGTATGCCAGTAAAAAACTGTCGCAAGTAAATATTACTGTTGCTACCTTTGGCTTGTCCTTATTTTCATGTCAGATAGAACCGAAGCTAAAGGTTTTATGGACGTAAGTATTGTGACATCAGACAGCAAAGAGTTGTGGAAACTACATACAAACCTGTGTCACATAAATCACCAACATCCCGAACTTCCTCACTGTTCATTTTCTGCAAAGAATTGTTTAAATTGAAATGTCTTGTTATTATCTATTCTTGAAATTACTGCTTCGATTGCCCCAAACATTAGAACGAGTAAACTTTGTGTAACATTCAAACATTAAAACGAGATATTTTCTCTTATATCCCTTTAACAGAGCCTTCTTGCTTTTTCTCTTTGAAAAAGGAAAAAGAAACGTGGAGAAGTGAAAGTTGGAAGATGCACGCTTCATGATATTAGGAGGATAGCTTGTAAGCTACCTTCTCGGCATAAAAACGTCTTTGTTGTTGACTTCTGAAAACGTCATTGAGAGAAAAGGAAAAGCGTAGAGGAGACTTTTCCATAGAAAATACCAGCGTCCTTTAAAGCAGACTTTCATGTCGAATAGCTTTGTACGCGGAAAGTGATGAAAATATAAGTTTGGAAAAGAAGCCTTATATTGAATGCAAACGCATTGATGCTTGCATATGAACTGTAGTCTTTCTATTCATATGCCCACTAGAGAGAAGGATGTACAGAAAATGAAAGAGTTTCGCGAGCTAAAGATCAGTGAACACTAGACAAATCGTTTGCTTTGTACATTTACATCATTTTAGTTAGGATGCATGCATCCAGGAAAATTATTTTGTACCGGGCTATACTGGACAAACTGTCACAAGAAAAATGAAATCAGGCTATGTATATTAAGAGGCGAGCTACTACAGGAGGAAATACGGTAAAAATACCTATTCAAAATATATATATTGTATCGTATATATATTCCTCCATGTTTTAGAAGTAGAGTCGACTGAGAACCCTATGTCTAGCGGCTAGCTAGCCGCGTGCTGAACAAAGCACTACAATGACTGATAATGATATACACAGGTAGATCGTAAATAAGAAAACGTATGTCTCATAGAAGTTTTGGGCTCAAAATGTACTGAAAAACGTCTAAGATGGTGTTGGTTGTAACGGTTTTTATGCATAGCACGAAAGCTCCTAGCAATCACAGTTGACAGTATTAAGAACATATCATCAGCTCTTACATCTAATTTACATACCTTCACGTCAGATGTACTCATTACTATTAGCCTTGTTGGTAATGTAGAAAGAATATGATTTAAGTAACTAGTCAGGCTCGCACTGGGAGAAAGTGTGCGGACAGAAAAGAGAGGGAACGAAAGCGAGAGATGAGATCGACGCCATGTGGAGTTGTTGAGAGAATGGAAAACGAGGGGAGAAAGGGAGAGAGTGTCGAAGAAGGAGAAAAGAGAACGACGAATATTTAAGGAGTCGAGTAGTAGTGAGACGTTCACAAACTATCAACTGCCTATAAGGGAATCTCGGTATTGTGCATTTATAGATTAGGGAAAGTATATATAAGCTTCATAGAACATAATTTAGAGCATAGTACTTACCCATTCCTCAACTAAGCTTAAGCACTAAGAAATCTGACTTGCCTCCAAACATCGCTCTCTGAAAAATGTGTAGATATTTTGCTTTACAAACCTACTCTGCTTGTTTCCGTGTAAACTCAAGGTGTATGAGTTCCCATATAATCACAGCAGAACAATAAAATTCATATTGTTTGTTCGTGTATATTATTTTCATGTTATTTTTTCGAGACTTTATAAATACCCTGTCGAAGTGAGGAGGTATTCCAATATCTCTTTTTGCTTTGTCTATTGTTGCTTAGGTATTCATGAAATGTTGATTCATCCCCGTTCACGCTGGCAACAATGCGTAAAACTGTGCGTGAATTTTGTGTACAGTAAGGATACACAATTGTTGTCTGTCTGGAATCGAAGAAGATCGGCGGTCCCGACATTTTACTGGCAAAGTACTGTGGCCATTTTTCTCCGGCGAAGTAATCCTAGGAGAAACATTTTCCAAGTGTTTAGAAGGGACCATGCCAAAGGCTGAAGAACCCTCTGATATAGGGACTAGTACTAGGTCTGATGAAGTAATTTAGTGAAAGCAGCCTTTTGGTAGACAACAGACATCAGACAAGCATGTTTAACTGCCACTACAATTTTGTTTATGAAGATACTGTGGCTTTGGCATTGATATTCATAAGCGACTTGGATGCAAAATGAGAATCAAGGTTATTCTTTACAAAATAGTGTTAAAAATTCTAGTGTGCTGCTAAATAAGATTATCCATTAGAAATTAAAT
>VICI01002793.1:0-15306 GCA_019593645.1 Akabosia matsudoensis
CGGCGACTACAAATCCAACAGGAAAGAAGATGTTTGACGCAGGCAAAAACGGAAGAACGATGAACAGCAAACCAACAGCTAGAACGTGGCCAGTAAGCTACAATATAACATCAAGGATAATATTTTATGCGAGAATTTCTTTTGCATTGCAAAAAAAAAGTGCTGAGATCCAACTTTGTTGTTGCTTTTTTTTTGTTTCTTTCGAAAAAGGAAACAGAAAAAAAAGATCAAAGAAGGTTTTTTTATTGTTGTGGAAATTTTCAATGGAAACTGTTTTCGTCGAGGAGAAAGGAATTTTTTTTGGATGAGTCAATACACATTTTATTTTCAAAAGACTCAACCCTACCTTTGAGGTTTTTTGTAATTTCCAAAAGAGGAAGAAGAGGGAAATGTAAAAAAGACCAGAGTAAAGATTCCTCAAGTCCCAGAGTGACTCCAGCAAAGGCACTGAGCCCATTTGCCAGTCATAGCTGAGCGTTTTGGGATAGAGAATGAGCTTCATGTTGAAGGCAGGCAAGTAGGCGAAAGTCAACAGCCTGGGAAAACAGTACAAATATAAAAATGTGTTGCAATGACAGCAATTCTATTAATGATTCTTGCACAAAAATTAATTATCAGCACCTGGTCAGCTTGGAGGGAGAGTGGGCGGCAGGATTGTCAGAGCGACTAAATCTCGGGAAACTGCCATTCATTAAAACTAGACGTACCGACAAGCTCACAACCATCTGGAAGAAAGTAATCCAGAAAAACAAAGTTGCAATGAAAAAAAAATATTTCATGAAAAAAAAGACGGAGAAAGAACACTAAAAGAATACCAATATTAGAAGGAAAGTTAGTCGTGTTTTGATCCCTATAGAAGCGTGGCCATTTCTTCGGCTTGGAGAAGAGATTCCAGCAGCAAAGGATTTTGTGGAAGCGCGACTGCCGTAAAAATAAAAGAGAAAAAAAAGAGAATAATGAAAGGAGAGTTTTTGAGTGAAAGTATAGCTTTTCTCCTTTTGTTAAAGGTGGAATAAATTTTAATGTGGAATCATTCGCACCTTCGACTTGATCCCTTATTGACACAGTTAAAGTAAAGGTCATAAAATAAGTTGATGGCAAGCACTGTGATTCCTGTTTCCTTGGCAAGCATAGCTCCGCATCCAACCAAACCGGATGCAAGGAGAAGCCCACCGGCTGAGGTGAAGATGGCACGGGGCATCAACAAAGTATAACTTGATGAATAATATGTAGATTTACAATCAGACTTTTCCCATGAATTTGATGATCCACAACTTTCACTTCCGTTTAGACGCGAGCGATGACTGCGTTGGGTGTCATCCTGACTGCTCACTTTGGTCGATTTTATCTTGCGGCTGGATTTTATCACCCTGTATCACACACAGACATGAACGTTTAAGTTGTAACTCCTTTGAAGAATAAAACCCGTTTACTGCTTTCACCAGATACCTGTCGTAAAAGAGAAAGGAAGTAAGCATCATCAAACATGCTAGGGCATCAGCTCGTCCTGTGATTCCCGCCACCGCCTCCGTATGAATAGGGTGAACAGCAAAGAGCGAACTTGCCACGAGGCACGTCCTCAAGCTCAGACCCAAGACTTCCCGGCACAAGTGAAAGGTCAAGGAAGAAACTAATCCGTGGATTAACATGTTGGTCCCGTGAAAATACTCTGGACAAAGTGATTCTCCACACATCCAGTAGTTCAGTCTGCAGGAGAAAAAGTCGTAATGAAAAAAAACCGATGGCTACACAACGACAATACAATATTTGTTTGAGGTTACCTAAATGACAACACAGTCAGAGGTCGATAGCTTTTGTGTGAGAACAAGCTAGACATTGGTGTTCCCCAGTAGTCGTTTTTCCACAATGACAACAAACTCGAGTCTCTCGACCGGGGGTGGGCGAGAGCTGCATTCACGTCGGGATTCCGGATAATAGCTACAATGTCGTCATGAACAAACTGACCACTCAAAGAGTTCCAGAAAACGGCCACAGACAGAAGAAAAATGATTACATACGGAGAAATCACTTTCACTAAACACAACAAATCGCCAAGAGCACTTTTCGAGGTGACTGATGGGCAACAACATTTTGCCACATTACTTATGTCCCCTTCAAAAGGGTCATTAGTGTCAATGTAGCTTGTATCCTGGTGAGATTTCCACTTATCTCTTGCCAATATCACATTTCTGTAACTTTCCCACTTAAAGTCGTTATTACATCCACGGAAACTTTCTCTCTGTCCTTTTCCAATGGATTTTGACGTTGTGTTGTTGTTGTGGAACATGTTAATCAGCCCATGTGGGCTTCGGTGAAACATGGTATCTTCCACTGACCTAGAACCATTACCACTCGAGATGCTTTCGTATTCCAGCGGAATAAGCTGTTCGTCTTCCTCTAGAATTGGTTCCATGTTTTTTGTCTCAGAGTACCCCTAGGGTGAAAATATACTGCTTCTACTTCCGGCTTACCCCATTTATAGCTTAAGTTTTCAAAAAAGTAATCAATCAGTTTAACGTGTGCGAATTCTATAGTAAGTGTCTCACAGTGCCCCCGCTTTCTAATCGGGAGAAAATTCTGTTGCCCTGACTGCTCTCATTCTAGCTGTCTGGAAAAGACTGAGCTTACCAGCTTCAATCAGTCGCTTTTTTCCCAAAACAGTCCACATATGTAAGGGTGCCATTGGGTTTCCCCTTTTTTTCCTTTTACCAGACCGCTCTTGTGTGTGAAACCGTGGGCTTCTATGTGGTCTGATTTTTTTTCTCTTTCGTTCTCCTGGGAACAGCCTTTAGCCATTCAACCGTCTGCTTACATTACTATTCACTATTTGCCTGGTTTGATCCACTCTTTTGCAATAAAAAGCGTCGAATATCGCATTCATTTACAGTTGATCCACTTGATTATATAAAAGGTACACACAGAAGAGCAAATCCCCCGAAAAATGTAACAGACTAGATCGCTCTCTGCCAAACAGAATGAGAATTTATACGTGAAAGATTAACGAACCAAAAAAAATCCAAATGAAATTTTCAAAATAGTAGCCGTCAATAAAGTTTGCAGCAGCATCGCATGAACAGCACAGCCCGGATAGAGCGGTACAGAGTTTCCCTTGGAAGTAATTTAAATTCACCTCTATTCATTGCAATCAAATTTTAACACAGCTGCTTTTCCCTATTGTTTGCTGGATTGATGGTCAGTGATGAAAAAACATTGCTTTCTTTTCGGTCACTATTTCATGGAGTTGTAAATAAATTTCCGCCTATTGCGTTGATTTTAAAGTAACTCATAAAATTTGCATGATAATTCAAATGGATCTCTCTTATTTTGCTCAGAGCGTTGTCGCAACGTAAAGATTTTTTAATGTTTTTATATTTTATTTTGTTACAGATTGAAGATTAAGGAAATCATAGAAATGCCGATTGCCGTTGGTGCAACGAAGAATTAATTTCTAAGCCATTGACTTCTTGAGTGATATACAATGCCGCTAGGGATGCCGCCTTGTCATTATATTGTTTCCGAGGAACTTCCTATTCACGCACTATTTTGTTTCCTCTCACAGCACTAATTACTCTTTTTCTTGAGCATAAAACGACAGAAAAAACATGAATGAATGGTAGATTCTGTCCTTTCATTAGGAGGAATTTCATTTGAAATCTGCTTTGGGAGGTTTTATTCTCTGACTGTTATTGCTTGCTCGTCTCCAACTTAATTTCGGCTTCACTTCCTATCTCATTATATGACTGGCTATTCTTTTGTTATTGCAATAATGAGGGGAAAATATCTTGAGGGCTGACGCGTGGCACAATACGTTATGAAAAGTTACCTTAATGACTACATCTTTTCATAGAATCTTTGGAATGTTTTTGTTTGACCTTTGACATAGACACACGCTCATGGAATATTTCCTTGAACTCTGCCATTATATTCTCTATGTTTGCATGTTTAGAAAATAAACCATCGAGAAACTTCTCATGTAAAGATATGCGTGTATAAGTTTCAATTGAAAAAAAAGAAAGTTTTTATCAATCAGTAGACAAAAAGTGTAGCATTTAGTGTATAGGATCTACCTACAAATATAATTCAACCCAAAGGAGAAAACAAAGTTTTATTATTTTCATGCTCGCCTACATCGAAAATAAAAGTTTACGACGAATGAAAAGGGTTAGGATTCGTAAGAATATCATTTTTCCTGTCATCTTTTCCATAGTGAAGTAATTACTTATGCAATTTTGAAGGCTTCTTTTCCAATAGATTGATTTTTTTGATATTCTGAAGAGAAAGAATTGAATGCATGAGCATCATGAATACTAAAAATTGACAGTGATATTTCCGGCAGGAATAACTTTCGTGACTGGTCTCTACAGTAAAGAAGCCATGAAAAGCTATTCAATTGAAGGAGAGGATGTTTACAAATCCTTCAATCAAACGTAGACTGTGGAAAATTGGTGCAATTTGTTATTCACCCGTACTCTGTCATTCAGGAAACGGGGGCTGCTGCTTGATGCATTTTTTAAATGAAAATTATTCAGATTGCCTAATGCTATGGCAGGTGATTGACGTTTGACATAATACAATACGGCGTGTGCTAAGATTTGCCAATAACCTGTAAAAGCTTCATAAAAAGCATGGTTTCAGGGAAAAGATGGTATAGCATTCTTGCAAGCTGAACTATTTTTGCGCTCAATATATATTCTTTTGTGTGGATCCAATTATTTTCCCTGACATTTTTTCGCTGATCCGCTTATGTTTACCATGACAAGTATATGTTGACAGGATAAAACTGGACAGACTAAGCTAAAGACTAGCATTATTGGGATACATTCCACGTGGGGAAAAAGTACACAATTATATTTAATTTGATGGCATCCACAAAAACTTTGCCAAATGTGTCAACACGAATCAGGTTTTTAATACAGGATTTTTAACGAACGTTTGACATTTTAATTATAGCAGCTAAGCATTTATCTAAAAGCAAGTACTTAAACGCTCACAAATTAGCTACACTATGTCGATAGGTATTTATAATTCGTGGGCAGGTGCGCGTTCGATAATTTGAACTAAGAAAAAGGTCCAACGTTTACATAGACGACAGACAATCGTAAACCCGTTTTCAGTATATCCAACCAATGAAAAACTTACACTAGTCCGCATAAAATTTTTAATATATCGGTGGGGAAATCCATTCGGGAAATGTACACATGAATCGCCATAATCATGCCTTCTTAAGTCAATATCGACGAGAAAAAATAATTTTCCAAATTCAGCTGTATATTTACGCATTGGTTTCCTGAAATATTCCTATTCTCCTGTATTTGGCTATGTCACCTATAATCTGATGGTGTCGTCGGTCAATCCCCATGGCATGTATTTTCCCCCTATAAACCTTTCCAGTCACTAAAATATAAATATAATATTTTTTTCGTGTCGCATTGGGAATCACGTAACAGCAGTCTGTTCCTCTTCGTTAGACAAAATGTCCACCAGGGTAGCAGTAATGTAGTGTCACTTCATAATTAATAGTTTTAGGTCTTACGACATGATGTAATCCAACCCTGGAAAATAACTCTTTTATACATAAAACACTGCGTATTACTTTTTATTATGGGGGAAACCCTCCCTCGGAAATCTTTTCTATTGTCGTCATTAAATATGCATTACTTAATCATTTCAACACTACCTCTCTACTCCCAAACAATATTTTTTTGTGTGCTTGCATCTTCCACGGAGTATTTACATTTTGAAGGGTAGCTTAAGCTTGTTTCCAGCTTATCAAATAAGTTTTATGCTATGAGTCATTGTCCTCATCTCCCTACTCGGATATTTTCATGGAAGCCTTTGCTTTCCATTCTCCAGAGAGCCCAATTCCAAACAATATATACTCGACAGAGCGACGCAATTTATAAACTACATAATAGCGTTTTCAGCTAACTTTGTTATAATAAACTTGGAAACAAGCCGACTCCAATTTTTATTAATATCACGCCATTCCAATCCCAGACCAGGCAAAAGATTGTCAAGTATTTTTTTATTTTACGGCACTCTCTGATTGATTCTAGAATATTATGGCTGTTGGAGAGATGGAAGTATTTTATTCCTTGTTCAACTGATTTGCGTAATCGGCATATTATAGATTTCCTCCTGACTCAATTATCTTTTTTTTTTCTGCGAGGCTAGCTATTTTAGTTGTGTCAGAACTTCTCTAATCATTAAATCCTTTTTAATCTTTTCTCGATAGAAGAACCAGTGAAAGCTCATTTTGCGCGGGTGAGTATTATTTAGAATAGATACTAGTCGAAACTAGTGTGCTGTTAAAGCTTTCTCCTAAGGACTCTTCTTGGAGGATTTATTCATAGAGCGCTGTGTGGCTGCTTCTGCTCTCAAAGGGTTTACTTTAAAGCTTTATATAATTTTGCTGCCATGTTCGCAACGGTAATTAATCCCTGCATTCGATCGCAATGATTTTCTCGTTTCGTTACTGATACTCTCTTGGCCTTTATTTTTTGTGTGTAGCTTCCAATCTATTTCCCATCCCTGACAACCTTCCCCGAGTAATAAATATAATGACCGAACAGACGTGTAATGAACAACAACATTGTTGGTGGCACGGACAAGTAAAATGAATCCAATTGGGATGTATCTCAGGAGGATGACTGTAGTGTCCAGTGTCATGTTAGTCATGTATAGGGGCTACTAAAATTGTATCCATTTTAGGAGGAAGAAGTGTGTAACTTTTGTGTTTTTCGAGTATTTTCCCCGACAGAGCTATACATGTGTTTTTGTCAAAGCACTGATGAATGAACAGTTTTAAGAGATGTGAAGGAAAAACAAATTATCAGAGTGGAAATCTAATCAGGCCAGTTGTTTTCCACTCAAAAAGTGAAAGTTTGTGTCTTGGGTAAAGGGTTTGATGCATGACTTGTCAAACTTTTCCCGACAACAATACCGAGTATTTTCAGTTCAGGTGAGAAGTCCACTGGGAAAACACACACAGATCTGATCAAGACGAGGAGTTCTCAAGGAAAATCATAACTTGGTTAGCTCTGGCTTGAAAGTAAAAGGCGGATAATATTGATGCAATCAAAACAATCTAACTTTTTTTTCTTGATTCCCTGATATATATTTTATGATTGTTTCGTTCGTTTACCTTAAGCCCAACGTGGTTTTGGTCGTTTAGCTGTATACACGCCAGTGTGGATGCATTTACATAAAATTCTTACAGAAATATATTGATATGAAGAAGAAAGATTGCCCATCTGAATTATATTGTTTGCCGAATCAGTGTCAACGAACTTCCAGGAGAAAGCTCATATTTTCCATATTCAAATAATAGGTTGCTGCCCTAAATTTATTCATCTTTGCATATCCGTCAAGTTCGCTGTTTCGTTGTTGTAAGCTACAAAAAATGATGCATGTTCTTTTGGGTTTTGTACGAAAGGTCAAGTTTTCGACATCCAAAGTTGTACTGGAGCAATTAACTTAATAGGAAATTGATTCAGGTTAAACGGGATACTTCCCATTTCCGGATAATATGCTCTGACTTTGAGTCACAAAGACATGTCCGGAAATTGAGGTTTGTCTATTGAGCGGTTACACAAAAAAAGAGGACGTGGATTCTTTTCCAGGTTCGTGTAAAAACCCAGTAAGCATTTGATAGTATTGCTTTCACCGCTTGGTGTTCAATGAATTATTAAAGAACACACTTTTTACCTGCTTTCTCCATTGGTGACTGCGAGGGTAGTTCGGCTAAGTGACTCGACTGGGCTGTAAATATTTTACACTTTGGATGGAGGATACACAATCGACAGAGAAAATGCTACGGTTGTAGCTGGTGTTTAGACATTAGACGCATTTTTTTTGTACAGAAAAGTAAAAGCAAGCGAATTAGGAGTTTGTGCATCACAGTCGTGAGTGTTTTTTCTTCTTCTTCTCGGAATGAGTTAGAACTGAGAAAGTCTTCCATAAATAATGCGCTGGTCATTTTCCGGACAAATCGATCAACTTGATTGAATATATTGGCACGTGGTTATGAGCGACATTTGCTGCGTATTGTAAACGTTGAAGTTGTCCATGTCGACGGACTGCGCACTTTTGCGTGACTTATTGTTAATTACTATTTTTTTTAATCACAGGAATAGGCTCATAAACAAGATTGCATAAAGGAATAATAAGTGAGAGCCTCATTAAAGCCTACAAAGTCGATTCGTTAGCTTTCAAGATATTTCTTGTTCAAGTTGATTTTTAATTGGAAACTTTCAAGCAACTTGGCTACAACAAAAAACATGAAAATCTTGAATCCATGTATCAGGATATACCAACTAAGATGCTGAGGATCATTTGTGACTTTGAGTAATTTATGCTGATTGCCAAATAAATGATTTTCTTGATTGAATTTCTCGGAACTGCGAAACTATTTCAATCAAGTTGTTTATTTTGATTTTATATTTTAGCTTCATCAAGATCCAAACAATAAACAATAACTGCTAATGAAGATGATTGTGACAGTACGTAAAACATATGCACGGATAGAGTTGGCGAATGGAGGTACAAAAAAAACAATCAACAATGAAATCTACTTTAATTTGACTTAAGAGGAAGAGGAAAGACGGAGACAAAAGACAATTAATATAGAAGCGAAACATCTCTACAATATATATATGCCAACTGATGACAACTGCATAATGTGAACGAAATTATTTTAACATAAAACTACCAAAGAAGTTTAGCGCGTTGATTTTTATTTAGATACTTTCTCTTTACTTTCACTGTGTATAAAACTACTCATATTCTAAATAGCTATAATAATGTACGTACTTACGTCGTTAATTCTAATCATACATTGTTCATGAATCAATCGGTATTTAAATGAGCAAGTCAAAATGATTTTTCTTTTCTGAAGAAAAGAAAACATTCTCTTTTGTTCCACTGCTCACAGATAAAAGCCGTAATCATGATTAGACTTCTATAATACAGCTTTTAGCTGAAAAGGCCATTTCAAAAGAGTTTATAACGACAAAACCTTTGAAGGACAGATTGGCCATTTTTGTTTCTGTTCCTTTTGAAGTTTATTATTCAAAATATTCGAAATAAGCTCTTATCTGTTTTCTTGATCTCTAAAATTGTAAGCAATCTTTGTGGCTCGCATAAGGTATTCAGAAACATTTATTTTCTAAGCCGGAAAATGGGTTCCATATTCAGCCCACTGGCTTTTGTCTAGCTTTTTCCAGTAGCTGCGGACATTACTTTTCCTGACTCTTTTTTTTTCTTCCTCAAGAAACAATTCTAAACAGACTCCCAACCAAAACTCATTATTGTAGCCACCTCAACCGCAAAATCGATTTCCAACGGATGGATGGGTTTCCAGCAATAAAAGAATTTTACTGCGTTTCATAATATTCTCTTTTATTATCAACTACGGCGATAAGAATATGGAGGAAACGTCGTTCCATATGCTTGCATCTTCGCTGATTGCAAATCGTTTTCTGCTTTATCAGCAGCACTCGTCATGATTGTATTATTGGGGAAACATGATCTGGTTGTGAAACGAAACCAGATAGCTATGCATAAACAATTTGCATACGGGCAGACCACGAATCTACTCCACAACAACAACGCGTGGAGAACTATCTTATATAGTCCATCTTATAGTTGCATTTCAGTTCACGCAATTAATTATTTTGCAAAAAAACTTTTGTTTCCAGCCGTGTAAGATATCTTCCCAATATACAATCCACAGATACGCCGTGGTCTTCCCGAACATTTCGTGGTAATATTTCCACAAGTCTTCAATGAGACGTGATAATGAGCTGTCACATCCAGCCCGTTCTTAGACGTTGTTGGGGCAATCATGTTGTAAGAGCGTGTAGTTTACATAAATTTCGATAACAATTCTATGCTAACTAACTTTTCGGTATAAAAACACGCAATTTCACGCTGGAATGGACAAATCATCGAAACTATTCAAGTCAGTATATGAATTTCGATTGTGTTTTGAAAGAGACAAATATCACGGCGTAGATTGGATGGTTGTATGTGGGAAAAGCATTTGAAGGAAAATTCAGTATAGCTCTTCATATTATAGTTTGCACAATCGTCGATCAAAACCTTATGATGACGTTTGCAACGCTGCCTAATATAAAATCTTGGAATTGGAACGAAACTTGGATTGATTGCGACTTCATTGTATTATTTTCTCTGCGCTATACCTTTCATTATTTTCGTAGATGACAAGCAAACAATCAAAGATTTCCATTAAGATACAATTACGATTAGATTTAGTTAAAGTCTGTCATCTATTCAGGGCATGGTTCTGGTTTAGTTTCCCTCCTCGTTGGAAAGCAAGACCTTTCACCAACACTTTTGTTAATGAGATTGCTCCAAAACTGTCCTCAAGTACGGAATAATTCAGTATCAGATTTTTTCCCCCACAGCAACTTAATGAATGTCCGGCTGAGCTGCAAGCACTCTCCGTCCATTCACGCTACATTCTTTTGACGGCTCAAAAAACGTACGCTTATCTGATTTCTTTCTGTGCAAAAAAAAAGGTCAAAGTAAATATAGCATTTTCTTGATACGCTAAGTGACAGGTCGTTATCATTACTTACCAGAACATTCCAAGCTAAAAAGTCGTTTCCTCTCTCCCTCCGTCCTGCACATGCTTTCTTCAGTCTTGTATGAGCAAGTAGAGGTCTTGTTCCACTGAAAAATCCCATAAATTGTGCACTGGTCAGCAATGTCCATTAAACTGTCAATAAATGACCATCATACAAAGAATTTTCTTTTTTGGAGCAAACTATGCGAATTCCTATCCCAGCAAGTCAAATTAACGAAAAAAAATGCTTGGGAAAGCGCAGTGTCTTTGCAAGCCCGTGAATATTTTACGCCAGAGCTCAAGGAAAATTGAAGTTCAGAGGAAAATGAGAAGCTTTAAATATTCATGAGTCATGCACTAAAGATAATGCTAAGTGAACTTTGGCAAAGCACGAACGAGCAAAGCACACAGACTGCTGTTTTCCAATAATTATAAAACAGAATAAAATAGTAGGCCCAGGGTAATCTGATCTTGTCACAACTTGATAAGAATGTATTGACAGAGCCCCGATGAGAGCCTGCATGGATGATGAAGATAAGGCGAAAAACAATGCTTTCATAAAAGAAACCTGGTGAAAAATTACTAGAGCGATCAGAGAGTGAGCCGGAAATTGTGGCTAAAAGTGGTTGCACTATGGGAAAAAGCGTAATATGTACCAGCGTGTATTATGTTAGAAACAATTTAGAGTGTGGAGCTGAGATTTTGCTTGGAAAGCCTCTCTGCATGAAATAAAACACGATTCCGTTTTATTGGCAGAAACGTTCCAGCCAGGTGTGAATGGAATGTAAAGGCTATTGTGTTCGGAGAAAGAGGTGAAAGCGATATGAAGGCTTTAAGCTTTAGTGTCAGGTGTTGACAACACAAGAAAACAATTGGAAATGAAATATTTGTGACATTTATTACACAATTGTGACCATGGGGCAGTGGTAAACACTGGTAACAAAAAAAAACAAGTTGGTAGACTCAGAAAGAGAGAGAGAGAGAGAGAGTTCCGGTGAAAGCTGGTCTGGCTTGTCGAGATTATTATTTTCTTTTGAAAGAAAGTAATTTTGATGGGATCGTTTGTTAGCATCCCACAGGGTGAAAATCCTCTAGACTTGTATATGAATGAGTTTTCTAATTTTCCTTTTTATGTTTTCTTGAGAGGCTAGAGAATCCCGAGGGAGCCCCGTATAGACTTGGATTGGAATGACAACAACAACGGTAATGGTGCAGATTGCCCCAGGCAGGTAATCTGGGACAAATAACTCGACCGTTGCAGAGATACGAAGAACAAAAGTGGGACAGTTATGTTATGGGTGATGTTCTTAGAAAAGACCTCAACTTCTCTGGGAGGAAACAAATGATGAAGATGGTTTCGCTGAAGAGTCTTCTCAAAACGTGAATGAGGATTGAATTTTAGTTTTACTAAACACGAAATAAGGTATATTATAGGAGTAAACACCAGTCTGGCAGAGGTAAACATGGCGTGCCAGTCTTTTCATCAAGTTTCTGACTCGGAGAAACATAAATATACAAAAACTATACAATGTACTTATGTAGTATGTATCCGGATATATATATGCATAATTAAATATGAGAGTGCATCTACATAGTTTCATGTAATTTTGTTTTTGTTTAACTTTGGAGTGAAACAGGGTCAAACAAACAAATTTGGAAATGGTTCAATTTCATTTCAGAGAAAAATGCACACTCGTACATGATGCAAACAACTATCGATATTACCGCTATTAAAGTGGCTGCTTTCTCATAACCTTGTAAGGGGCTTTCTCAAGGGGTTTTACATTGCATAAGTGATTCCAATTCATAAATTGAATTCAAATAATGGTAACCAAATATTATACTATGCCCTTGATACTGAAACAATCCTATACACATCTTTCAAGCCCCTTTCTATTTAATCGAAGTATTGTATTTTGTTGTAAAATATGCATTCTCCCTTACCATTTGCTGTGAAAAGTTACTACGTAGGAAACCAAGTCAGAACAGGGAAAATGAATGGAATCAACAGGGTTGCTCCACCAGAAAAGAGTTTCAAGTTTTTCGAAAAAGATTATTTTAGAGGACCCACCACCGGAGAAGGTTCCAACGAAAACAGTATCCGCCTTGACGGTAAAAGCAATTGGTGGTCACTGACATTTGCATGGACAACATTTCCATTCTTCGTCTTTGGTTGCCCCGTCCATTCTTTATTCAATTGCGAGCACCAAATCCATGATTCCTGGAGCTGGATTAAGGCAGCATTTTCTGGAAGTGTAGCAAAATGTATTTTCTCGATTGTAGCTTTGCTAATTACAGCTCTTTTTCATGTCCTGTACATTTACAAACTGGTCTATTGCTTGGATTTGTTATTTCTAACGGCCAAATATGAGGCGTCATTGTTTAAAAATCTGTCACAGACGATCAAATACACAGTTTTACTTGTTCCCATTGATTACATTTGGCTACGCGGGTTCAAAGTACAAAGCTTGATTCGAGCATGGAATCGTCTGTTCACAGCAAACAAAGGAATGGCTTGCCTAACCTTCCATTTCCGGTATCGTTTGATCATTCTGGTCACAATTTTTGCGGGGATTTTCATTGTTCGCCATTTTACAAGGCTTCTTTACGCTTTACAAAGGGCAGAGGCGACGTTACCATGTCAACTCGAAGCGATATGGATATTTTTAGCTGAACTCGGCCACTGTCTAATTCTACCAGTTTACTGTAGCTTCTGCTTCGCAATAAGGTTTCATTTGTCCGTCATGAAGCTCATGATCTACAAGTGGCTTCATGACCGTGTGCAGCCAACGGTGGTGCACTTGAAAATGATCAAGTCGATTTATACAGAAGCATCAGACGCCATTCTAGCCGTAAACAGTTGGTTTTACTTTTACATGTCATTTGTCATTCCTGTCGTCATGGTCGAGGCAGTCGTCCAGTCAAAGCTGGTCTCGCCGCTAAACATAATCCCTTCGTACTTAGGGCCATTGCTAAAGCTTGCAACATCAATGGCTGGCAATGATAGAAGGAATGTGGGGCAAGTTGAAGCGCATCACGTTCGAGAACTCAACTTGGAACTAACTTCCTTCCTTTTCGTCATGGGAATCATCTACTGGATCATTTGGCAAGCTAGTCGGACCAACGATTGTGCAAGGGAAATCCATGTCTGGTTGAACGACTTCGTTACAGGAGGAGATGGCACGGATATTAACAAAATTCTGCTCGAATTAGGGTTGACAAGTGGTCGTTCGGAAATAATATTCGTGAGTGCAAAACCAATTGACTTTCTTCCAAGGACAGGTCGAAACGATGACGATTTCATGACGAGGGTAAATACTAATATTCATTATTAGAAAAATATTTTACGACAGTATTGATAGAACTGGTATATATATTATATTAAACTAATGATTTTTTCCAGTTTCATATGCTCAAGGCATATATCCACGTTAGGATGGAATTGGAAGATTCTGCCTTGTTAAACATTGCCATTATGGGTTTGCTTAAGCCAGATCTAAGCCGGCGTGTAACCAGATATCAAATGTTCTTTTAACGGATGCAAATGCGATATTGATAAATTTTGCGAGATATTAAATACATTACTTAGCTTGACTTAACAGAGTCGTGAAGGACACAATATTATGTTGAACAAACAAAAAAGCTAGCATAGTTATTCATATTTGCATTAAGTTAAGTTCAATCGCTTCATTTGTTTTTGTTGATGCGGGTGGGGGGACTTGAAGTAGTAATTACAATTCATGTAAAAAAAGTAAAATAAAAAATCATAAGAATAATTCGCAATTTATTTTTTATTTATTGGAGATTCCGAATTTGAAGAATTTAGAACATTTTCGTGATCATTTCGTTGATTGGCGTGGTTCGGTTTGTTGCACCATTCAGATCTAGCCGTAGAAGTATCCTCCGTAGTAGTATTGTGGGTTAGCGACTGGGGATGGCGCCGCAGCGGCGTATGGAAGGGCCCTGGCAACTGGAATTGGGGATGGTCCAGCAATAGCCACAGCAACGACCATGGCGACGAGGAGGAGAACAGCGAACTGTAGCATTTTAAAACATTTTGTTCTTAGACTGAAAAAATTTAAATGGTAGAAAGCAAAATTATTTTTACCCACTTACCAACTTGGACATGTTGATAAAGGTTTTGGTGGATGTACCACAAAGTTTGTTTTGAGATTGTTTTGGTTGTAGCAAATGGAAACTGATGCCCGATTCAGTCAAGCATCCTGCCTTTTATACCAAAGCTCGTGCATGAAAAACTGAAAGGATTTGATACAATGCTCGCCAATCAAGCGGATCAAGCCAAACAAAAGCTTTTGTCTATGTATTTTGAAGAAATGAATGCAGTTCTTTTCGTTTTCTTCTGGAAAAGGTTTTTTGTGCTAATTTTCCTATTTCGCCTTGAGAACCAATTTATAATAGCTGATTCGTCGGAACTTGAATAAAAAAAAGTCAAAATCGATCTTAAAAATCATGGATTTTTATGTAATACCTATTTGAACAAAAAAGTGCACTCGACGGAAAGCGAAATAAACTTGCATAATATTTTTTTGTTTGTATTCGCAAGCTCCAGATTCATAAGTCGTGCTTTGAGAAGCGTCATACACCTTCTTTCTGGACAGGATCGTAAACCTTAGATTTTATTGATGCTCCTCTCTGCATGGCTATAGTTTGAAGTTTGGTCCAGCAAAATATTCTATGAAATTCCGATATTGGTACAT
>VICI01002794.1:0-15301 GCA_019593645.1 Akabosia matsudoensis
AGTACATACAAACACACCACAACTATACCCAATCCAGCGGCTTTTTTTATGTGCATTGACTCGACCAGCAGTACATCTATTTGTAGGATGTGTCGGCTAAAGGCTAATTTTAGGTGGATCTTCCTAACCCAGCACTCTATTTGTGCGAATTTGGGATCAAGAGCGAGAAGAATGTACATGCTTCAAACGAAGCTGCGTTGTGTTTCAACATCCGGTTCAACTGGTGCTACACCAAGAGCATATTCGGATGTTGTAACATCACTCGTATATATGCATCACACTTTCTCGGTGGTGCATTGAAGGGACAGCTTCCACCTAGCTATCGTTCAAAGCATTCACTACAAAATCGGCGAGACATCATTTGCAGCTTAAAGTTAATTATCATGCTCGTCAACTCGACAAACCCCCCCCCTCATATGAAGATTGTCTGGGACTAGTTCGACCAGCGTGACATACGCCTGCAGATTGTGCAGATGATGAAAATCAGGAAAGGGTATCATATAGCTCCTTTTCAGGGTCTACTTGTTTCTAGGTTTTCTTGAAGATCAACCAACCGAAACCAATGAGTTATACTTGCACACTTTGATGTACATGCCTATGTAAAGCCGCTAGGACAAGAAGATATTGAACTGAGATGAAAGAGAGATTTTCATTTTCGGTGTATTTGTAATCATAAAAGGGGAGTATTTAAATTGAGGGGATCAAATCAACTGAATCCGTTAAGTAAGCTGAGCCCATTTTATCCAGTTTTTTAAATATTCAAATTTTAAAACGTGCATAATCTTTATGTGAAGATTTATAATTGAGCAGCCGTTTTAATCATTGTGATAGCAAAGCGAACTATAAATTAAAATTTGAACGTGGCGATGGTAAACTACTTGTTGTCGTAGCGAATATCTCCTGCTGCTCTCGAGCACCATATTATAGGAACGCTTGTACGGGTATCGGAAACCCGTCAATCTTTTCCAATTGGTTAATCATTATATCATTACCATGTACCCATGAGTTGTATGATCATATCAACTGAACGAAAATTTTGCAAGCAGCCGTATTGTTGTATCCATGTAGTTTGTTTTGTATATGTAGTAATTTATTGCTTTTGTATGAAAAAATACCTTCTAGGACTATGTAGAGATATCTCTGTATAGTCCTAGAAAATACCGATTTGAAATATTTTTATGCGGGTTAGGAAGCTATCACGCTCTCTAACACCTGAGTCTATGAGGGTTTAGGCCAATGTATTCGTGGGTTATAAACTTCATGTTTGCAGTATAAGAAAAGAACTAACTAAAGCCCAACTAATAATCAACCATCAATAATAATAAGATAGACAAAGTACACATCTCATAAATTGGAAAGTTTTTTTTTGCAAGCAAATAAAAAGAAAACTTTTCGCAGTAATCGAGTAGTCCAATTGCATTATTTTCTTACTTCTCTCTTAAAATATGCCAAGTCTTTGGCAGGGTTCACGCATTTATTTATGTATTTCTTCTTAATTCTTAGCGTTTTAAGAGTTTCTTAAAGAGACATGGTTCTACAGAAAATGCGAAACTGTTGTATTAGTTGGAAATATACATGCTTTAATTGTATACTTACACAATGTGTAGATTTGATTTTCTCATAGCTACAGGGCAGTGACAATCAAGGTGAAAGAGCAGTCAATATCATTCGAACAAATTTCGATCAAAGACGAGCAAAGATTTTATAATTAAGACTATCTTTGGTTCCTCATCTGCGACAACTTGGCGATTTCCCTACTGTCGTATCCCTACTGCGATTTCCCTTTACATTATTTGCAAGTATTGTTTCATCAAGTCTCTGGTACAACCAGTTTACAACTTCTATTGCAGATCGATGACAACTAAGTTCAAATGATTGAATTAATTAACAATGAAATTAGTGTCAAAGGATTTCCTAGACCATCATATTATTATCATGATTTTACCAAATTATCACAGAAATTGAAATAGTTCCTATCTGAACAAAATGGCTTTAAGCCAGGTAGGGTTAGATAAAAGAAATCGAAATTTTAATCCTCAAATGTCGGAGTAACTTAGAGCCTCCTGTCTGAGTGTTCTGATTCAGTATGCATCGCATCACATTATCTACATTAATTAATGACTTCTGGAAATGGAAATATCCCCTGCCGCAGAAATTGTAAAGTTATGTTGATGCCTTTGAAATTTTCTCATTGACCGTATTTTATTTTTTTCATTATATTTCCACAGGCGAATGAGAAATATTATCAGAAATCAGCTATGTTAACGAAAAAACAGGAATATTGGTGAAAAGTTAATTAGTATGTATTGATTTTACTTTACGCTTTCGCAGCACAAGTGGAATAGAATTTGAAGAAATAATATTGCGAATCTGAATAAATTTATAAACCACTTAGAAAGCCTGAAGCATTGAGGTTTCCTCACTTGCAAGCAGCTAATTATCACGTAAAGAAGTGTTAAACAAAATAAACTAGTATATATTTCGGATCGTGATATTTTATATTTTGCTTTTGCATTTGCACGTCAATGTATACTATAGGAACTTATGTATGAATTGGAACTCAACTTTGTAAAAAACGCCCCTTAAGGTGAACTAATTTGGCTCAAAATCAATAGGGATCTTCCTTGGGGTCATAAGTATACCTCTGCCTAATTTGGTGGAAATCGGCCAAAGGTACGGCCTGTAGAGCGCGGACGGACAGACAGACAAACTCATCGATATCATAACTTGCTGAACGAAGTTCAGCTACGTAATAAAATAACAAAATGGTCACTCTTAAGATTTCTCCAAATCACATTTTTCACAAGTGTTTCTATATAGTGCAATCACTTCAGGATTTACCAACTTTCTCAGTCAATATATTATTAAATGAAATACGAAGTTAAGTTTCTTTAGATTTTCCCGAACAAGGCAGGATCGCTTTGTAAAAACTCTTTCTAGAACATAAAATCTTTTGGATATGTGAGGAACTTGTTTTCCATCATACCCGAAGATTGGTTTTCCATGTGATTTGACTTACTTTTAGATTCCCCTAGCTCCCTGCAGCCGTCCACTTCGCATAAATTGTATCAATGAAGGTATGCCTATGCCTATATAGTCTGGTTGTATGGTATCGGTTCATCAAGCACAACTATTTTGTTTGGTAGAGACATATTAAGTAGAAAAACACAGTATCAGCAATATAAGAAAATAACAGTTTTGACTTTCAATGCAATGTCACTTATGCGCGGGTTATGAACTTCGAAATTGAAATGGTAAGCCTGGGATCCTTTCCCAAAACAGTAGGGACTACACATGATACGAAATTCTGGTTGGAATACCTAGTTACCTAAACGAGTCCTATAGTAGAACTGGCTCCTTTAGACTTTTCTTAGTTTTTTTTCTCACAGATTCAACAGGGAAGCTAGAAGCTAGTGTTCTTGTCTATTTACTTTTTCTATAATAAACAAAGATTGCTTCATAGAATTTGTTGGGTTTAGTCTAGTGTATGGCCTCAAAGTGAATGTCTGTTAATATGTAAAGCACTTTCAGAGGTTTTAAAGCTATGGTTTTCGTCTTCAAAAGCTCAGCGGAATTCCTTGTTTGTTTATGGATTCACAATAGTATTTGCACTGCATAAAATATTGCTATCGTATAAAACCATGCAGATGCAAACGGGTACGAACACTGACACCCTTGGATGAGGATGTGTTTCGAAATAAATGCTTAGGTGAAATAATAAGAACAAGTCGGCGAAAGTAGTTCAAAACATAAATTGAATACGGAAAACATATAAGATTCGATTTCTCTACCAAAGGAGACAAAGAAAAACAATGTTATGCACCCTGCCGATTACGACTGGACTCCACTTATACCCTCCCTTTCAGGTGCAATTTGACCATAATAGTAGGTTTCCTTTCAAAAACTACGATGTGTTCTCTTTTCATATTTTTCTAAGTAAGCATTTGGTGAGACAACTAACCATTAGATATTCGTAGGATCATTGATCCTTTACGTAAGATTGCGCCAGTAACGCTCAAAAGTTTGAATCCGTGACCGTAAGTACTACTCCTCACTTCCAAATTAATCTGTAACAAAAAACCAAACAATATATGGTGGTTTCTGGGCGTAAATCTCTTACTCAGATTTTCAGTATATCTCTGTATGAACTGTTGTCAAAAACATGCCAAATAGTTTGATTTTATGATATTAAAAAATCATATGCGTGTATTCCTACTGCTACATCTGAATTTTAAATTATACATGATACTGAATTTTTTAGGGTATAAACCGCGACAACCTTTTTTGTACTTTGTAAAACCAAAGGGAAATAACCGCCAACCGTACGGAAGATCTCGCAATGCAAGTTGAGATTACTCAAGTGTCAACTGATTATCGCTGGAACAGCACAACCGAGAATAGGTTTGTTCCACCTTACAACAAACAACTTTGTAGTTTCAACAGTTCAGATGAAAGTGCTTCCTCGAAACCATCCGATTTCATGCAACTTCACAACTGCAATGATATCTCACATTTGCCAGCCTTCCTTTCGATAGAATGAAGCAATCTGGGATGATGTCATGGTTTCTATTATACTATGTCCCCCGTAGCAACCGTCATCGTCAAGTCTACAAGTAGTAGTGGGTGCAAAATATGCAAACGCTTCACAGAATCCCAGATCTTCACAACATAGCAAGTATTCCATATTCATTTACCTCTTCCATGTTATTTTAATGCACCACCATTTGCGGTTTCCGTCTCATCGAGTTCATGCCTTAGATGTACCTTTCTGATCATTCCCACTTTATTTTATTCGACTATTTTTGCAGCGAGGAAAAGCTACATGGCAAGTGCGTAAGAAAATACATCGGGCAAATCTCATTCATAATGTATAAAACGAGCCTTTTGTTTCGACTTTACCAGAGTGCTAATGACTTTTTTACTCTCTGTTTTGCAGATCAAAAAATTGTTGGTAACGGAACACTTTATAGCTAACATGGATAAGTCAAGGCATCTGATACACACTCACACATACGGGTTCCGTCATGTCATAAGCGAAAAATAAACTTCAGAGCCAACAAAAGACAGTGTGAGCTAAACAAAAATGAGAAAATGAAGTCAGGAAAGAAAGGAACCAAAATTACTTACCGACAAGTCGAAAGATACACTGGGAACAATAGGAGAAAGCGGAAGACATGAGTATTTTCATAGAAATAGGAATATATGCAAAGTTGTTTTTTGTATATCTATTATGCATATACACACTCGTACATATACATTCTAAGGCAATGCTGGATTTGTCTATTTAAAGTAGGAAAAAAGCCCTCAGCGGTGAAACTAGCAACTCACAAACTATTTCACTCTGTGTGTGCAGCCATTTCTAACCTTAAATAAACATAAGCAAACACGGAACCTTTTTGTGGCTCATGCTTGGAAAGTGTCGTGCTGAGTTCGATATAAAAATCTCTGAGATGAGTACAGATATACGTTGAAAGAAGGAAGGGGAGAAGGGAATCGTAATGTTAAAAAAAGTTTCCTGCTCTTCCTTATAACCACCTATTCCTATCCCCTTCCGTCCCCAATTTTCTACAGGAAGTCTCCGTCACAAAACGCTAATCTCGACTATCATATAGACCTTCACATTAGCATGAATGGCTACTGCCTTTTGTTTTTCCTCTCTTCCAATCCTCCTTAGAATAAAAATACTAACCTAATTTCTTTACAAACATTGCAAACAGTCTCACGTTGTGGTCGCGGTGTGTCCATTAGCGTCAGATTGACACCAAAGAGGTCCTAGTCCTAGCTGCAGATCATAAATGACAAGGTAAGTATGTAGCAACAGCAGTGGCAAATAATCGGCCCTAGTGCTACTTGTTTCACACCCTTTCTGGACATGTAAGTAACAACTTAGTGCTTACAGTATCAACATTAATGTAACTTTCATTTTTATCATCAGTAGAAAACATCGGCCGACACGTGCCCGACAATGTATCCAAGATGATTATTCTCATCTTGAGACAATGTAGTGCATATATTTACATACGTAATGTGATGAATGTACTAGTTAGTGAACTCGAGAAGAAATCTGGTGCTCTGGTACTTAAAACCCTTCCTACATCACGTCTGCCATATTTTACACGAACGAATATCTAACGTGCAAGGTTGGAATAAAAACACTGCTGATACACTTATAAGCATGTTCAATGGCCTAAACCAGCGAACAATAATTTGACTTTCCCTGAAGTTATCTTTCATTATCAACATATTTTCGGAGATGAATTTTATTTTGTTGAGGAGTTATATATCTCAAGTATTTCCATGGAACACATTTTGTCATCAAAGGGTAAAATAAACCGTCACAACGTAATAGACAACCATTCCAATGCGTAATGTACCACAGACTCACGGATGAAACTAATACTTCTAACCTGTTCAAGGTTAGAAATTAAGCCAGCAAAGGATGTAAATTATACAGCCCGATTTTAGGTGCATCCCAAAAAATATTCATGTCTGTAGTGGGTCCCATGATGTTTTGTTACCAGTTTGGCGATGTATTTATGTTCCCACCTCATTCGGCAGGTATCATTGGGCAACCAATGAGGAGCTTGCAGGTGCGTGTAAAAACTTGTGAAAGACCAGTATGAGTAGAGTAGCAAAAGCTAATAACGTCTAAATCCCTCCCTCCCCCAAAAAATATATTTGGGGTGAATCCGTTAGTAAATTCAAAGGTTATCCATGGACAAAGTGTATAACGTATACGGTAAATCTGCTAAACATCGCCAGCCTCTAAAGAATCCCAAAGCACAAGGCTTGTAGAGCTCAGATAGACAGACAAACAAATTCACCGCTACCAGTGATAATTGCTGGACATAGTTCAGCTTCGAAATAATTGTGGAATGGTCGTACATGGAACACGTTTTTTTTGCATGAGCTTACACAATCAACACGTGTGTGCTAATATCTGAGGAGTTATTATATTTCTGTTTCATGACGAAACTAACTTAAAATCGCGAACAAAAGTCAATGGTAGACGCTGTTTATTATAATATTTTCCAAAAAACGACGCATATTATTTTCAGGCAATAAAATTGAAGACATACAAACATAGATTACAATCCATGTTCAAATACGAGTAACATTGATAACAATAAAATATTTTCCTGTCGCAGAAATTTTAAGCGTTAAGAAATGGTTAGTTAGCAACAAAGACGAATAGACTGTTCTGGTAGTTGCTTTTTACTGGGCCGCATCTAGCTACGCATTCCATTGAGGTTGTGAATAGTGCAACCATTTGCAAAAATAATGTAATAATACAAGTGAAAGTCTGTTGGTAGGAAAAAATGATTTTAACAGAGGCTCCAGTGCACAAAAAAAACCTCCGAGTCCATTTACCATGCGAGAAATAGTCTCCAATAAATAGAGTGAATTGCTTCTTGCCTGTAGGTACTCTTTGAAAACGCGAGTCAAAGAGGACTCAGCGTCAGCAGTGACTGGCATCAAGATCAGCGATCTAACGCTCTGTTATTCGATTCCAGTGTCCATATTGCCATACAGAGGGAGCACGACCAAATACTATACATAGAAACGGTGCCATTGCATAGCAGGCACACGGACGAAGAAAATGTGCATATTTTGGAATTTTTTGGTCGTATAAGACTCTCTTGATGTCATTTTAATTTATACCTTGGCCTTTATTACAGGAGAATTTTGTATTGCATCCAACGAACAAAGTAAAATTAAATTCTGGAATCGATATAAGGAAGAATCGCTTTAAAGATGAAGCATCTCCAAACAGAACCATAAGAAACAATAGAAACAATAATTATTGGGAACAACTCTAGTTTAATTGGTAATTGGGGGCGAATCCGTCATTAGCAATAATAGGTGCCTCTGTGTAAACTGCTGTATTGGAAACGAATCCGGAATATTTACAGACGAACAACTGGCCCCTGGATTTCGGTAAAATTACTGCTAAGAAGGAATACTGAAAAGGTCATATGTATATACTTATCTCAGTTTATAACCCTTACATTTTATTAGTGCGTCGACATTCTCACGTTCTTTAGCTGCGTGCACACGTATCCTTCATTTTGAAAACACTTAATATTACTTTTAACTTTTTGCGCACGTATACACACCGCTCGCTCTCCTCATGCTTGAGTTTTGTACTCGCAATCTTTGTTGGTGAGATCTGGGACTTGTTACCAACACTCAGAATTCGACTTCAGATGTCAGAGCATACCATCGTTATTTTCTTCGTGACGACCCATTAGGAAAAACGGGAGCGGTACTGGTGGCGGGATGAGCTAGAAGGGGCATTGGTGTTTGCGGTAAAAAAAAGTGAAAGCGGAAGGAAAGTACGTAATGGACTTCCACGTCTTATGATGCTTCACTAGTTATGCTTCTGCAAACGTGCATTTGAACATATATGTTGCTTTAGTATAATGCACCGTAAACACGATGGACAATCGTCTGATAGCAGAGCTGCACTTAAAAAGAAAGATTTTGATTGTATACCACAAAAAGGAAGCAAGTTTTCAAAATGGATAGGTCTATGAAAGTATTGTAAGAATGTAAGGCTTGATTTGATGATGTATCACACAGTGAATAAATATGTGGTTGTTGGACTAATTTTTCAAGCAAAACAAAGTACATCCCCTTCGGCTTGGCCATGACTGGACATAGGGTACGCTATGATTGGTGGACGGTTTCGTAAGTGACTTCACAAAAATACTACTGCACAATTCTTCTACTTTACTCCTAATGAAATTATGATGTAAATGAAATGAAAGAATAAAAAATACTATTGAGAAAGAAATTTTCATCTTTGATCATCCCATACACCCACAATGGCTTAAGGATTTTGGTTTCTTATATACAGTCCCTATTTCCGACAAACCCTGTGCAGGGAATATCATAGCACCAGTAATAGAAGTGCCTATATGGCCAAAGGGGGAAGACAGCCATACTTTTGAATACCGTAAATTTTTTAACTTAGAGTGATACCCCGTAACTCCTTCAATTCTGGCCCACACCATTTATTTTTTAGTAACCTTGGATCAAGCTAAAAATCGGTGTAGTTATAGTTTTGAATATGGAGAAAACAACTAGGTCACAAAAATGGTGAGTGAGCCCAAGGTCAAAGGTCACGGGGTCAATTACGAAAACTACTGACTTTCTTAACCAAAATCAATATCCACATGCCGAAAGCACTTCGATCAAGCGGATTTCGCAATGGAGTAAACAGCTGAAAGGGTATGTCGAGATGCGACGCGAAGAAAAATTCAAACGAAAGAAATATTTGTTTACAAATAAAAACAAAAAATCCTATTAGGAGTGTTCAGAATTTGGATTCCAGATTCCAAATTTTTTCCTGTGGTATTCGGAATGCCGTTTTCTTTGACTACCGGGTGCCAAGATGCCCGAATGTAACACATCTTATAGGATGCAGGATGCTAGGATACCACAGGAAAGAATTTGGAATCCGGTATCCGAGTGCCTGAACACTCCAGCTAGGATTTTTTTCTTTTGATTGAAAACAAATCTTTTTCTCGTTTGAACTTTCTTCGCGCCGCATCTCGACGTACCCTTTCAGCTGTTTACTCTATTGCGAAATCCGCTTGATCGAAGTGCTTTCGGACTGCCGAGTACCAGTTAGGTTCTTCAGGCGCCCGAATTCCTGCTTGGCCATTAAATGGAAACGGAAACGGAATGAAACCAGATTTTACAGAAAGATTTCCAGGGACTCTTAGAACCGTTTAAATAGGGTTTTAGTTGTTAAGGTACCTGCAGGTGTTCGAATTCGTTTTTTGGCCAGAACTTTGTTACTCTTTTTTCTCACTCATGAGTCATTGTTAAGGGTAAATGTTCTTGAGTTGCAAGAGTCCAACTTGTGTAGATTTACTGGTGTACATATAATTGGTCAGTGTGTCATAAATGTGATGTATGTAAAAAAACTTGCAAAATGGAGTTCACGCCCTAAAAAACTCAAATGTGTTTTATTCTAAACTCGTTGGGGACAAATTCCTTGACTCATCGAATTCCCTTTACCTTGTGAGGTTGCATTTAGGTAACTTTTTTATGCCGTGGCATAAACATTTTCGAAAAATCTCGGTTTGTGGTACTTTGTTTTCACGGAATGCTTTTATAAGTTAGGATTAGAGCGTAAATAGACAGGGAGGCACAAGAGTTTTACTAGTGGCAACTTATTTGTATGCATGTACCGTGGAGAAGTATACACAATTTATTGTGCATAAAACTAGAATTCTCCTTACACGGATAAAATGAACGTGCTTGAAAAAGTTCACCTCTTTCATACTTAGTTATCCTATGAAATGAAACCCAAGAAAGCGACAAAGAAGTGAAAATACTTCTTTTGTCATCCCGTATAAGTCACCGTATATCCTTTGCAGCAACTTCCCAAGAGCAGTCCCAAGATTAGAAAAGCTTATGTACCTTGCACACTCATATTTAGGTAACACAGACCGGGGTCGATACTCCATGAAAATCTTATCTCGCTGTGTCAAAGTACAATCATTAAAATGAATGAGCATTACCATGAATATGGATCCCTCTTGAGAAAATCTTATGCAAGTGGGCATACTTCCTCAATCGCATGTCACACTCTCTCCCCTTTCCGCCTTTTCTCATCTTCAGTTCTGGTGTTTTATGTACTTGTATCTAGAAAAATGTTGTAATACAAGAAATTTGTGCAAATTTTATTTTTGGTAATAAGGAAGATACCGTATAAAGGAGAAACATCAGTTAATGCGTTTTGGTGAAAGTGAAAGCAACAACAAGTTGGAAAATCCAAGCAGACGCATTTATACTTGATTGTGTAGCCCGTACCTGATTTTATGTTCTCTCCCATCCGTTTCCCTTCTGTCTGTGCTGAATCCGATTCCTGTTCGCATTAGTTTCTATGAAACTATAGTGTTTTCGTACTTTAAGTAAATTCAGAATAACGTACACATAAAAAACATACATTATGTACATCTTGTCGGTATATAATATCTAGTAGGTACTACATTTTTGTGGTCTTTGTTCCCTGAAGGAGTATAGTATAAATTTTACATTTAATATCATACATCATAAGCTAGTTGTCTAGAGCCCAGCCGAGTGAATCGAAAAGATGTACCAGTATATTATGCATATGCACATATGTGGAATGTGGAATATGAACACGATGTATGGGTTCAGTATAAAATTTCGAACTTTGAAGACAAGTGTTCAGCGTGTTGTATTAATATACCATTGTTACAGGCAATTTGGTTTAATACATCCTCACATGAGTGAACTTACTTTCCATAGTTTTAACTTGCTCGACCAACCCTTCATCCCGTTTAATAACTTTCTGATAAGCAGAATCTTTCTATTTTTTCAATTCTGTGAGAAACCAGCAATTTCTTTTGTTTTATAAAGGCACGATATTGTCACGGTGTATTAGAATCGGTCGTACATCGCAAAAACTACCTACGATATGACAAATGCATGGGTCTTCCAAAACAGCATTCGCTTTTGCACTATGACCAATTAGATACTTAATGAATAACACTTTTTTTGGGAAAAGGTAAAACTATCAAATAAACTTGTATGATTCCAGCAAAGCTCCATTCTAGTAGTGGTCAAGATTATTTATTTAGTGAAGTTCATACCCAATATTATCACTTCAAAGAGTAATATACTGGTCGAAGTAATAATAGCATGCTAACTTGACTAAGATATTCAGGCCAACCTGAAATGTGCACAAAAGTACCACGTCAAAATTACGAACCTTCGCTTGATCTCCTTTCTTTCGGGTGTTTTTCTCGTCGCGTCAAAACCATGCAACATCAATAATACACACACTTTATCCCATCACGTTTACCAATATTAAGGAGAAACTACTTCATAGAATAGAAAATCCAAGCGGATGAAGAGTAAAAAATTGAAGCGGCGTAAACAGAAAGAAAAGCAAGCGAGTGTGTGAGTTAGCTGAACTGCGTTCTATCAAGCGAAAAACCACATTCAATGCATATAATGCAGATAAGATTTTTTTCGCACTCAACACCTATCAATGTGTGAGAGAATAAGGGATAGAGAGAGAGAGAGAGAGAAAGCAACACATGAGCCGTCATAACCACCATACCGTCATCACTTACGCACTCAACGACAAGGGTGTTGTTCTTTGCTTTTTCAGCTGAACAATAATTGCTTTCACAACAAATATTTTTCTCCTTTTTTACACGAAAAACGGGTTTGCCAAAGGTAACGTTTCAGGAATTCAAACAAAATTAAGAGAAAGCGCTAAAGGTGCAAAATGTCTAGGGTGTTTCTTTTATCTTACCTTCTTACAAAACCTTTCGTAAATATATAGTAAACAAGGTTAAACATTTAAAACCTTATCATCTATTTTTCTTTAACTTATTAAGTGAAACGAAGTAAATATTCCACTTGGTTTATCTAGAAAAACGTATGCTTCTAGGAACAATCGCTATTGCGAATATCGTTTGGCATTCTTTAACCAGAGAAATTCGTAGCAGGAGATGAAGATGGAAAAATACATAGTCAGATACGCTTCTTGTTGTAAATAAAAATTTAGTGAAAAGGACTGTAGCAGTAGGAAAGCCTCACACTTTCACATGGGTTCACGCGTAGAAAAATGGGACTCAGTTTTTACTGTCCATTACAAGGTTGAAACGCATGGCACTGATCTCTAATGTTCTTTTTTTAAATCCACAATCCCTAAAGGATCGTGATATTCTGGATGAGGGAAATTTTTGTAAAATGCATACATATGAAGTGGTTGAGTGTATTATAGCTTGTTTTTTCACATTTTAGATACCAAAGAAAAAGCATCAGTGTTGTTGTTAGATGGAGAAAATAAAATATAAAGAAACGTACATATTAAGACGATATGGCACCGTATCTGTAGCAGGCATTGAATGGCCTGTACGCACACACATAGCAAACGAGAGAAAACTTTTAAAACACTGATGTAAGGAGAGATATGCTAGGTACACTACATAAATTCCTTGTGCTTAGTGAACATCTTGTTCACGTTGGGTTCTTACATATGTCCACGGGCAGTGGCATGGCTCCTTCTAGAAGTAAATGAAGAAGAGAATGACAACGGAGCGTACAATCATAATGATAATAATAATAATAGGAGTGCGGGTTTCTCGGGTGTAGTATCATGATTTTCTTTACCAAGGAGGAGTACACAGATTTTTTTCTCTTTGTGTTGCATTGTTTACAAAAAGACAACAGTTGTTACTGCTGGACTAACTGTTGCGACCTCTCCACTTTTCTCTTTTGCCTGCAGATCCAACATGGAAAGTTGTTGAATGTGTCATGTTGAATGGATGATATGATAATGGTATTGTGTTTTTGGATGAGCAGCTAGAATGAAGGGGAGAGAATAGAAAGTACAAGATGAAGAGAAGTACAAACATAATGCTGATGACTATATCAAGTCTCCCGCTGAAGATTTTCTTTCCCGTCGTTTATAACGAAAAATGAAATGGTAGTAACTGAACGTTAACAAATATTCATTACTTCATTTGTCTGTTTGTCCGTCGGTGGACGCTCGTACACTTTGACCTCCTTTCACTAAACTTGGTTTAGTGATACTAAAACCAGTTTTCTTGCTTGTGAATTTTGACATGGGTACGGATATATCATTGGCAAGCTCTCATGATTGACTTTTCAATTTCTAAACCGAGGCGGCGAATATCTCTTTTTCCGCTTTTTCCTCTCTGTTTTCATAGTCATTTCTTTTCAGTTCTAGCTTTATAGCTAGGTGTCATTTTATTAGAATAATTGCAAATGTAAATGATTTGAATGATTTTGTTCATATCATGTGATAGGAATAATGAAGGCAGCGTATTTATATTGCCATTCACAAATAGTAAATATGTACAAGAGTAATTAAAGACGGAACCATGATAATTTGGTATGCAAATTGCCGACGAGCATCTCATATTATATCTAAAATTTTGAATAGAGAATCTCTGCCAGCAAACCGATTTGTCAGTCGACTCAGTCGTACTACAAGAAAAATGACAGATAGTAAGGAAAAACTAGAATTGAGATGTGCTGAAAATATCACCAAAAACAGCAGCATAAGGAAGTTCTAAGGTAAAAAATGCATCATGTAAAGATTGAAAAGCTGTTTCCTGTGGTGGGGTGCTTGGAAATTCGTTTGCTAACCATCTTTCTCTGGCCAAAAAATTTCTCTACAGTTCTATCAAAAACTTTTGAGAACACGCTAAAAAATATGCTGATATAATGCTCTGATATGTGCACTCTGTACATTTTTCAAGCTGTATTTATAAGGTAAAAACTTTCTTTACATAGCGTGTAAGTATGTACACAAGCACAACATGTGGAAAAGGAGAACTGAGCTGAACAAAGGAAGAGAGAAAGAAAAAATTCATCCGGTTCGCTAGTTTTTTTCTTTCCTCGTCCTTTTGTGCAAACATTCGTATAGTTTTTGCACATAGTGTGTCTACTATCTCGTTCGTTTATTCTTTTAGCGTTCATAAAAAATACGAAGCTCGATGGCAGGAGAGTTATTATTACAAAAATGTTATCTGTTTTTTTTTGTCTATAGAGTTTTCATTTTCATTTTAAACCTGCCGACAAAGATTCTTTTTATCACATTTTACTGCTCAAGAAACGGTTTAGTCAGCGTTAGTCGAGAAAAAATAGGATGAGGAAGAGTAGTGATGCATCTTTACACTCCCATATTACGTTCATTTTGTTTTTATTTACGTAACAAGTCGCACATTTATTACTTTCATTTCAACCATTTTTCTGACAACATTTTTCTCAAAAGATCTTTTTCTTCCAGTTTATTCATAGTACTCAAAGCTTTACAATTAAATAGGTTCTATATCGCCGCTCTTCATTTACTCATTTCTTTGCACTGAAGCTCTAATTGCGTGTGTAAATAGTAGTCTGTTTAACAGAAAAAAAGCGTCCTAATCCACATGCTTACTTTGACCATCTTAGTGCAGACATTAAACTTGTTTGAACGAACAATTTCGAACGGGTATTCAAGCGAAGGAGCACCTGCTTCAACTCTTTGACAGCTCAACTATAAAGTGAAGTAGGAAAAATATCAATTAAGCGCTTATGAACCGACTTCCTCTAGGGGTAACAGGACATTATTGTTGGCAAAAATAGATAAGCAAGGAGCTAATTAAAGCGGAAGAAAGGTCACAAGATTTACTACTAATAATGACACCTTTATTTTAAGAGAAAGCTGACTGTTGTCAAAGTCAATCCTCTTCGATCAAAATTCAAAAAAAAAAAAAAAAAAAAAAAAAAAAAAAAAAAA
>VICI01002795.1:0-15301 GCA_019593645.1 Akabosia matsudoensis
CCTTTGTATCCCCAAAACTCAAATCACAAAATCTCAAAATTACATAATACACAAACTAGGGCTCTATCTTGCACAAACGTAATGCTCCGCAGACATTGTACTTCATGATGCTTTCACTTTACTGTTTTGCAAGTATGCATGTACAACCGCAGTGATTATTATACAGTGTGGGTACATCTTCTTTATATGTGGCTAGAAAACCTTTATTTTAAGTGTGAAAAGAGAGGTTTCTTGAGAGTAGCTGTATCGATTTAATTTAGATTCTTTTATGTAGGTATACGTATCGCAAATAAAATCGGCTTTGGAATGCCTCGTGTATTTGATTAAATAAAGCTTCATCTAGTTGTACTTTCCTTAGTTTCACATGGGACCGCAGATTCTAAGCAAAATCGTAGTCACAGTTGGCTTCCCCAAAAAATCCCCAAAATGTTTATTTTATTTGTCACCTTGTCTTCCGCTTGTTTCCAGCGGCTTTGATTGAAACTTGATCAATTTGTTTTAAGGCCAACTATTTCCTACATTGTATTTTAAAAGACTATCTTTACTCTTTCGTCAAGCGAAAGCTAACACTACCAAAGCATGTCAACCACCGAAAAATCTAGTGGAAACTTGTTTTTTGAGATGGACTTCAATATCGTTACCTGTATAAATTACACGTATTTCTTTACGAAAGATTAGCAGATCCTCGGAAAAAACCTATTGCCAGGCCATAACAACATAACAATCCTGGGCTCAATAATACCCTCTTTATTATGCAAACTAGTATGATAAGTGCGTTCTGTTCCCTATCCAACAACTTTTTTTTCTGACTTCTGTTCACTGACAAGGTTTTACAAAGTGATGATCATGGTGGTGATAGCCTCTTCTCACTTGCTAATCTATACAAGAAGTGGTGAAACGAGGATTTTTGTTTTGTGTGTAAACGTGTGAAACCGTACAACACTCTGAAAAAACGAGCGAAACGCCAGACGTTTTTATGCACTTCTGCTTTTTGCTTACAAAATACTTTTCCTGTACTTTTTTGTCTTTTGTTAAAGCTTCTGGTGTAGAGTCCGCAATACATATTTTCTGGAGTGTGCATATGGGCAAGAGAAAAAATATGTGTAAAAGTTTGTGTGACGAGAAGAAAAGAATGAGGGCTCAGTCTATTTTGTTTGCACAGACTTTTGTGTACCGAAAAAACGGTCTGTCAGTTTAGTGTCAACATTTTTATAATTTTTTTGTACGGTTATGCGCTAAAGTAAAAAATTCAATGCGAATAGAGCATTGATGAAAAGCACATGCATGTCAGCCTCGTACAAAAGTTTTTGGTAGTGAAGATGGCTGGATTTGAACGTTAAAAGTAGTTACGAGAGATGTGCGTGAAACAGAGAGTGCCTTGGGAAAGTTATTTCGGCATGATAGGAGGAAATAGTGTTGGTATGGTATTTATAAAAGATAGATATTTTTATTTACATATGAATTTCGCCTGTCACCACTGACTTATTGCTTGCCTGTATCCTTGAAAAGCGTTATCACTGGGTAATTCAGCAAAACTAGAAAAATGCGTGATTTTGCAGTGAATGTAGATTCGGCTTGCCAATATCGTTTTTTATATTTTTGAATGACGTGCTGAAGGACAAAACATGTGTTAAAATGTTTAGATGAGAGAAAAGAGAAGTGTTCAACTTAACTTGAACTTTACTTAATGCCACCCCCAGAGTGATGATGAATCGAAGTCTTGTAATTTGCAATAAAATAAAATAAATATACAGAATTGAGCGTCATTTTAAACATAAGCTTCTTCAGGGATAAAACAAATAAACTTACTTTGTGTCATCGACCTAGCCATATACAGAGCTAATTTGAAACATTTTCCCGTGCAGAGGTGCTATTTCAACCCACAGTTTGTAGATATGTATAATATAGAAAGCAATGGAAAAGTTTCGCAGTATTTGCGTAAATTTGGAAGACGAAGAAAACAAATCGTGATGGCCCATCCATTAGGCATGTAAATCTTTGTAAAATATTTGTAATCCAAACGAAAAACCTTTTACAAGTGTATTTCTATTTATTTAAGAGTCTCGCTATCAAAACTTCATGTTAAGATCCTGACCATTAAACTGATATTCGAGAAATTCCTGTTTATTTTTTGCATGTCTCGGCTATTTAAAAAAAAACAAGCGTCGAAGAAGCTGGGAAGCCAAAAAGTATTTGAATAGGCAGAATTCGAGGACAGGGAACATATTACAGCAATAGAAAAGCCAAGCTAGCTTTTACAACTATCACGTTCTCTCCAGTTATAAAGCTACACAACCGAAAGTCGTATGAGGGTTTCCACCACAATGTAATCATTCCACCTATAGACAAGGTACAATAAATTTTAAATTTTGATGCAAAATCGAAATCCTGTATCACAGTATAGAACTGAAAAGACATTGTAAAATCACAACAACTGTAAAATTTTAAATGTATTTTTAACGGTGTCTCTGTCTCACCTTAAAAACTTCTGCACTTGTTTTCACCTAGGGTTACTGCTACTGCTTATAGAACGACCGTATAGGTTAAACAAACAATTTAAGAGTAAGTTTCCGGTGGAAGAGTGAAAACAAAACAGCATTACAATATCAAACGAAACCCCAAACCAATATTCAAAGTCCATTCATTTTCTGACGAAATTCATGCAACCTTCATACTTTTGTAAAATCCGTTATAATTCAATTAAGTCCCTCAATTTCTCAGTTTTCATACTCTATTATTAAAAAATTGTTCCCCGTGTTGAGCAAAATGTCAAAAACTTTTACTCTCTGGAAGGCGAACCGCCGCTAGAAAGAAATAGACTGTGAAGGCTGCAACAAATTTTCGATTACACATGCACCAAATTAGCTACTCTCTTGGTGGGAAATAACCATACCCAACTTTCACTTTTCTCTAGACAATTATTTGTTATGTATCGCTGGGAGAATCTTTCTCCGAGCCACTAATCTGTCTAATAATGCACTTTATTTAAGTTCATTGCCTAAATCCTCTCGAAAATAAAGTTGTGAATCAAGCTACTCGTACAGCTTCACTAGCTTTATCACAAAATATGCAGCCATAATTTTCTCGTTTTTTCGCTCAGTAACTCTATAATTTAAATTCACTGCATTTTCTAGCCTCCATGCTAAAAAAGGGAAAGTTGTATGGGCATATACTGAAGTCCAGATAGTTGCTAATAAACGTCATCATGCATAAAAACGACGAGGATTTTAAGACTTAGTATGACAACTTTCGCTTGGTTTGATTTCTCTAGCTTAAAAACAAAAAAAGTAGTCAATTTGAAACGAAATGAAGATTTTATCCACTTTATTTTCTATTTCAACTTGTCATTTCTTTATCATCATCGTTAAGTAAAGCAGGCTACTAAGTGATAATGTTCGTACTTAGGACTACTTGGTAAAACATTTTCTCCTTCCATTATCACGCGCCACTTGATTTTCTCTTTCGCTGATGTATCCACATTTCAACGGAGAGATTAGTTGAACTCGTTGTCTAGTCGTAGTTAAACTTGGAGATGATAATTGACTTTGAGCGAGTCAGGAAAGAAAACTATAATCCTGGGTACAACTGGAATCTGAGTTCCTTTTTTCCTTTCTTGTTTTTGCGGAGCCCAGTCACGACCGAAGAGCCGTTAAGTGTGAAGGAAAGAAAAACAAATTATCAAAACTTTTAGGGAGCCGCAACAGCGCTCATGATTTCAATAGGAAATAATTAGTTCCAGCCCTGAACGGATATGCATTCCACGAAGAAAATAAACCCTTTTTCGGGAACATTTGACTTTCATTTGAGAGCAGCAACGTTTTATGTGAACTAATCGATGTTTAAATGGTACAAAGAAAAGTGAAATGGTAGATAAAGGCCAATTATTGGGGACATGAGTAAAATAGTGACATTTTAAGTTTGTAGGGATGACGTAGAGGTAAATTTTCTGTTTACGCATACCAATTGAATACAAAGTTGACACAGGCATAGCATAGTAAATCGAAAATAACTTTTACAAAAATACTTGTTCGATATTTAGTCGATTTCTCCTCTACAAAATTCTCGCAAAGTATTCCATAGCAAAGAGATGTGTCGGTTTAATGGCAATGCGTTGAATGGATTCTAACGGGAGAAATGATGGGAACAACAAACAAGAAATTATGTGACTAGATGGCAAAGACAAAGGCATGAAAACAGAATGAAGGAAAGAATGCGAAAGAGAAAACAAAAACTTTTAGCGTTTTTTTTCTGTGCTAGCATTGATGAAAAACAGAAGCTAATTGTAAAGGACGTATAAAGAAGAAAGTCAAGAGAAATTTTGGCCTATTAACATCATCACTTGTACACTAGTGAAAATACGGCACATTGCTTCAGTCCCAAGTCACTTCTGCATTAGTTCCTTGCCTGTTTTCTGTGTATCTTTATTATTCTTTTTTTCTGCGTACACACCTCAGGAAAATACTTTCTGGATTGACTGCCAGCACCAAAAATGTATGGCTGGCGCAACGATAAAAATTCTCTCGGGTTAGGTTTGCATACATAAAAAACAAAGCTAGTAGTGAAACGAGATGGGTATGTTGGGCTATCGTGTTTTTACGCAAAAGGCAGCACCGCGTCCTTTCTACAACTGTTTTGTGTACGCTGTAAATATATTGTCCTGGACAGAATAATATTGTGATTGGCCATGCTCGTAAACGATGACGGCACAAATTTGTAAGCAAAACACATGTAGAGCAAATAAGCGGTCATGTTAAATATTATGCAGAGTGAACCTGAAAACATTTCCCAACTCAAGCGGTCAAACCCATGTTATGCTATCATATCATGGAGTTGCTTGATAAACTTCCTGTATCTTAAGTGCTTTACAAGCAAGTGTTGTGTATTCCATTCTACACTTTCTCTCCCATTTAATTTACGCTAGTCTTAGCTTAGGTGTCGGTAAATAGCAATTTTGTATATAATAAGAGGCTACTCTTTTTACTTTCATATGCACTACAAAAGCTTTCATGTTAGTAGTTACAAGCTTGAATAGAAAATAAATACAACAGGGACAAGATAACAATATCCAAAAAGCTCGGCTTCTTTGTGTAGAAGACCTTACTTCGGGGAAACATGAGACAACTAACATTAAGCTATAGATTTTTTTGTATACCAAGACAGTGCGTTGACGTCTGCTTTTTGTAAGTAATGGACAGTTGTAAATGTCTCTCATGGCTCTTTATTTTCCATATTTTTTTCCTTGCCCAAAGTTTGAATCAAAATTGACTTATAATATTAATCTACCATCTTTGTTATTTTTTACCAAAATTGACTCCCAGGGAAGTAGGGGGAAGGGGTTCTACTTGGCTGGTGTTCATTTAAATAAGTAGAAAGTAGCTATTTCGTTTCCTTCAAGTACGGGCCAAAAGTCGTTAGCCACGTCGTGGAATGATTATCATGTGATGGTCAGCTAATGGGTTGTTAGCATATAAAAATAAAAAGCGAAAAAGATGGTGCTTTCTCGTTCCAAGACGAGATTTGCTTGAATTACTCCTTTTCATGATTCTCATGCTTATAATATAATTCTGAAATTCTATCGGAACCGGTCTTGGATTATGAATATCCCGAGGTAAAATGCGCATGACGCCAAAATATATTTTACCTCCTGCCCAGTGACTCCACAAATTTTTATCTATAGTTTTTTCTTTAGTTTCGGTTCAAAAAGGTAAAATTTGTTGCAACATCTACTTCCGTTTCATCTTTTATGGTTTCCTCATCAAGACCTTTCTCCTCTCAACTAAATCGCTGGGTAGTTTTCTGACTTGGCGATGTCGTTGTCATTTTCTATTTTACTCAAGATTCCTTCTCCGTTTGCAATTCGAGTGGGCCATAAACATGAGCTCTACCGCTTTTCCAAACGAAACTGTTTTGGCGCATTGCACTCAAATTTTCTTAACATTTGTCGCCCAAGATCTTGCTCGTGACTTTCACTCCAATGCGAGAACATTATATACGTTTTTGATGTTTTCAAAGATCCTTTTTAGAGCTTTACAATAATACGGTCATTTTTTGGCGCGCTTCCTAGGGTTTATACATTGTGAATGGCAACCCTACTGTGAAAATTAGAAAGAAAACGTATTGCCTATCTACATTGAAGCTTAATCGAGGCTGGAGTAAAAAGATAACTAACCTTATTTATGGCAAATGTAGGGCAGCTTTAAAAATATTATTAGCCCACAAATCCCGTCCAGATTAGAAATATTCAATCGAAAAGTGTTTTTGTGAAGTCCGTGAAACAATACCTGTTACAGCAACGGTCCTTAGATTTTCAATGTTGACTTGAATATGATTTTTGGATCTCTAATTTTTAATTGGCTGCAAAGGATTTAGGTATTTCTGACATTTTTTTGAAGAATTTAGTACACATTCTTGTTTAAATTTTTTTCTTATGTTCTTTAAAAAACTCCGTAGGATTCCGCTACTTTCTGTAAAATTGTGTTAATATTAATTGACAATTGACTTAATTGTAGTGACATAACAGAACTGCCTTCTAGTACTAATCAAGGGCTCTGACATGAATTGGAAATAAATAAATTTAGAAGACATTGGAGTCTTTAGGGGATTGGCTATTATTAGAAAAATACTTTTTAATGAATACTATGAGTGAATTTTACAGTCATTCGTTAGTGTCTGTGAATTCCTCCTCAAACTAATAAAAAATACTTGTGTCGCCCAGCTCATTTTAAGGTTTTTTAAGCCATTCACTTTACATTTTAAGTTAAGGTCAAACACCATGGCAAAATGATGGTCTACCACTGCCTGGGCGTGTTGCTATCCTTTTTAAAAATTTACTGCTTTTGAGTGCTCAGCTGCAGAAAAAAAATCCGCACAGGCTTCTGTTTCCAGCCATTAACGTCATTTGTACTTATAGAATTATTCCTGAAATACTTTTTTTTTCGAAATTATGAGTAAAATCCAAAGGCCAGGCGGAACTCTTCCTTTCTCAAGTGTTTCAGCTTTCACTCGAGTCCAAATTGTAACCTCTTCGAGCAACCTCCTTTGTTTAAGAAAAATAGACGATGAGCAAATGGAGAAAGTTGAAAGTACTTTCTCTTTGTTGCTTTCTGCTGTGGCCATTGTTTGTTGAATTGAGAAACATTTTCTTTTCTATTATTTTTTAAACACTATTCTCTTGTCCTTTCCCTGTGCAAGGCTCACTGTTCGTTTGCGTCAAAAACCTTAGTCCTCTTTAATGCTTTATTTGTCCCGTGTTTTTTTCTTTTTCCCGAGTTCTCACTGTTTTTTTCTGGCCTTTCTTCCTTTGAACTGATGAAGCAACTTCATTACTCGGCCTTTCACCTAAATGTACCATGTCCAGTCCAGGAATGGAACACTTTTGTCTTCATTTACCCAAATAGTGACAAAGCTAAAGATTCAAAAACCCAAGAAGCAACTAGAGACAGCTCGCAATTCTGATTGTCCTATTCTTTGAAAAACTTTGTAGACACATTTCATGGCAATCTTAGTACGTTGTCATTTAAATTATGCATCTGTGTCCTTTTTTCTCTCCTTTATCTATGTGAAATGAAACAAAAAAGGAATGCTGCACTAAAAAGCACTTGTGCCTTTCACATGACCGAAATTGCAGTAACATGACACACTACAAACAACAAAACACACAAGTCCAGGAAGTTGGAAGTAGGAAGTAAAAAAAGACCTTTAACTTTTTATCAGGAATGCAAAACAAAGAGAAATATTATTTTACCGGCTCCAAATTGTGTTGAAAAATAAAAAGTTCGGGTATCATAAAATAGTACGTCTACAGTGCAACTTTTTTAACTTGAGCTGTGTGTACTAAATGTGAGGAAATAGCTGTCCCAATTTCCGTAATAGAATCTTTGTAATTTTTTGAAAGTCGGGTGATGTCATTTTGTAATACTCTTTGGCTAATGACTATAACAGGTAGAACTCAACGAGCTGTTCATTTTCTAGTATTTCTGAGCCACCTACACACACAAAGTATAAGGTTCACAATAGCTCGAGGTAATGACACACTGCTGCACCTACCATTTTTCACTTTCACTCCATCTTGACAATGCAAAATGGTAACGAACCGAGGTTAGTAATAATTTTAAATACAAGCTTATAAGTTGAACAAGAACATGTTATAGCTCAGGGAAATACGTGGGTTGTAGAATCTTGTTAATACCAAGGGTAGAAAAGAGAGTATGCCTTGACGATCCGGAGAAAGTAACAAGATGAAAGATAAATCGTGTTGGAGAAGATGCAAGATCCGCGCCTTCTTCACACACCCTTGGGGGGAGTTCTACGTCCACCAATTAAGTAGTTTTCTAAAGGTTCTAATATGAAAAAAGAGATTTATTTTAGCCTGGCTTTTCCCAGCCATCAATTCCTGCCACTTGTGCACTTTCTCGTAGGGAAAGCTATGAGATGTTCAGATATAAGAGGAATCTAGTGGAAGTTGGATTTCCGGTTCGAATTACTCCTCACTTCGGGCGAAAGTCTAAAATGGCAGATGGTTAGAAACAAAAAATATATACATATAATGTGTCACCACATGGGAGTCATCCTACAATGCCGCGTTACCTTTTTACTTACTATCGGGTCACTCTTGGTAGCAGTTCAAGTTGCTAGTTTACGATTTTGTTTTAATGCAGACTGGTTAACTTTGATGGCATGCGTGTTAGGAAGGAAATGGATGATTTTATGCCAAGTTTTAGCTTTTCCCTCTCTTGTGACTCAGCATTCTACCGAACAGATCTTTGTTTAGACAGTTGTTGGAAAATTACTGGTTTCCTGTTTCTGTAAATGTTTTTTAGGTGTTTCATTTTTTCTGTACTTTCAATGGGAGAGGACAAGGTAAAACTCGTCTTCTGTTGGTTTAGTATTTCTCCGTAATTGTAATCCTATTTGATTCTCTTCTGCCTCCCCCATGAGTACAATATAAAGAAGGCTTTTTGCAAAGACGTCTTAAAATGATTTCTTGAAAGTCATTGTTTAAATTTGAACTGAAAGACATGACAAATTTTACATTTACGTGATGAACATTTGTTATTCTATATTCTTCGAGGGTAACCTGTGTTTACCCCCCTAGATACATTCTAGATGTGTGTAATTTTTCTCTACATTCTTCCTGTCAGGAAAACTAATACCTGCTCTCCGACCTGATTATTCTATGTATCTATTACGTGGGTGAAACTTGTTTTTATATCTATCAAACTTGTGTATAATGACATCCCATATTTGATTATAAGCTAAAACAGAGCTAAATTGCGTAAAAAGCCAATGTATGGTAATAGCACATGTTAGGAAAAACAAGTTCTGAATACTCGCTGAATGCTTCTCAACTGGAAAAGAAACCCGGGATAAAAACTCAATCAGAATCGATTCAGGATGGGCAAACAAAATACCAAACCGGCTTTAATACAGAACCTGATTGGCTGTATACTTCAGTGGTTACTTTCACAGTCCAAAACGCTCCCCCTCCCCAGCTACACCGAGAGCAAAACCACTTTCTAGATCATGCCCTTAATAGATACAACTTTGCTATTTTTTGTTGCACATTTATTTGCTCTTGTGTGTCCTATACCCAGTCTGAACATAAAATATTTTTGACTGATACACCATCTAAGCAAAACTTTTCCCTCTTCATGAGTACAACGAGTTTTTTTTTGAACAGGTAACCACGTCGAGTACATTTTTTTTCTCTATAAAACTTTCTCCGACGCTAAAACTATTGGATTGATTGGCTGTGAAAAAAATATATTGTCAAAGTAGATGCTGGCCTCATCATCATCATAACTCGTCACGTTCGCAGAGAGCGCTTAGGTAACAAAAAGAAGCAATGTTTTTCCTCTTGTGTATTCTGTGGGCAATCTATTTCACTCTTATCTTGAGTCGTTTACTAGCCTCCTACATGTCTTTTGATGTATCATCGGATCCTATATCGAATCTTGCTTGGTTTTATACATGTTTTCCGACTTTTCTCATTGTAAAAACAAACTTTTTTTGCACGTAGTTCAGCTATTGGCAGTTTAGAAAGTAATACAGTAATTTTTTTCTACTATGTCTACAAGCAAGTGAGGCAAGAGGACGAGCAAACGAGCCGTTTAGTCATATCATCTTTCTCATACGTCTCCAAACACTGTTTGTGGTCTTTTTAGTACAAAATTACAATTTTCCAGGTTTTCCGTGGAAAGCTCCAACGAAGAAATTTTCGGAAGTATATTTTGCGTTATACACTGAAGTTTTGTGTATCGTTTTTACGGCAGGGGAGGCGGGTTTCCCTTGAAAAATGAGCCCTGTCCAGGGGAAAACTATTTTTTGTTGAAGTTTAGAAGCGATTTGGAAAAACTATGTTGACAAGATTTCTAAAATACTAGTGAAGGCGAGTAAATTGGCATATTAGTAACCATCTTAAGCTCCCGTATGATTGATACCATGAATAGAATGGCCCTTATGGTTTTTGTTTTAGTAGTTTATAATAAAATATATTTCAGATTAGAGTACACGTTTATTTCATTTTCTTTATTGATTTCACTCTCCAACTATTGAAAAGCTTGTGAACAGAGTTTCTGGAAAAATCTTTCTCCAATCTTGTTTAAACCAATTCTGAATCAGTAAAGATTTAGACTTTTAACAGGACACCTCCTTATTGGACAACACTTGAAATTTTTACAGAAACTTTTGAGTGTATTAATATTTTCCGGGTAAAAATCAATGGGAAAACTCAAAACTTTATTCTCTTTTGGCAAAAAAGGAGAACCGATATGCTTCCAATGTAAAAATTGATTTTCTCCAGGCGTTCCATCATAATTTCAAACGTACTCCGATTTCCAAAATGGCATTTGAAAATATTGCCATCAAAAACCACTGCACAGAATTTTTAGCTGCAAAAGAAACCTTTTCGTCATGTTTCAAATGTTTTTCTATCTTCTTTTCTAGAGTCAAGCCTGCGGATTTTTGAGGACTACTACCCATCTACCCTCAACTTTCTTTATGAAAACGCCGTTTTCTCTGCTCTAACCAGTCTCAAGGGTTTCTATAATAAAAAAATACCCATAATGCACACTAAAACCTTCTCGCCAAATCATTCACCTTATGATACTTTACACTATTCCGAGATTGCCCTACCAGTCAAGAAACACACAGAGAAATGTTGGAAACTAGTAGACAACATGTATGATGATGGTACAGCCAAAAAATACTTTTCTATATTAACCAGCCCATTATTGACATCGACTGCAAAAACATTATCATTATTTACAAGGAGAGAGGCTGGAGAATAACAAAAAACCAACCAACACGCACAATCATCATCAGCGTCCTCATCATTCTCCCGACGAAAAAATATCAAAACTTTCACCGATATTTCCTTGAGGGAAAATATATTCAACAAGGAAAAAAGGATCAAACTGAGGTTGAGCAACAAATAAGAGAGTGTATCAACAAAAAAAAATAGTAAACGACAGAAAACTGTGTACTTGGAGAGAGTGGTAGTCATCGACTGTCTAATATTCTCGTCTGTTCGCTTAAAATACGCTTCATCTCTTCCTATTTTCATTTTTTTCCAAGAAGAAGCCAACTATGAAAGAAAAATAGCTAAAACACGGTAAAACGATGAATATTATGCCAACCCATGAGCAACTTTGTTTTTACGAGCGGCGGGCTAGAGAGAAAATTGGCTGAGGGGGGAAAAATTGGATGTGAAGTTGAGCTACGTTATTTTCCTCGTGTCTTATTTCAAGGAAAACGTTTATCTGGAAGATTTTCTGGGATTTTTTCGTTGATAAGGATTAGATGCATTTGCAATTGAGATTTTGACTGGCGAAAAGGAAAAGAAAATCTTGAATATTAAAGAAACCTGTTTACATGAAAGTATTGGAAAAGAAAGCTTGCCTGCTTGCTTATACATTATAAATCTATCTAAGTCAACTAATTATTGGAAACGAGAAAAGCACGTGGAATCATTGAATGCTTCGCCTATCACTTTTTTCCACAGACAAGTGTGTAACAAAGTTCTCTAGAAAATTGAAATCGGCTTAGGATATTTTTGAGTGCAAATTGTTGAGATCGAATATGAGAAACCATCCTAATTCGTAAACAAACGTTCAAGTGAAAGTGATTATAGTGACTATAATAAATGTGCCCTTCAAAGAGAAATTGATCAGAATAAATCAAGAAAATAGCTTCGAAGAAGCAAAAAAAAAAACTTTTGTAAATAAAACTTTAAGTTCTATTCTGTTGTACATTTTTTGACCGGTGAAAGCTCAGACTGGCGTTAGCGATAGCTGATTGTGGAAAGGAAAATTAATAATGGAAGCTCCTTTGGTAACACGAGAGCCGTTCCAGCAGACAACATTGGCAACTTTTGTAGAAGACTGGAACGTGACAGTTCGGGATCCGTACTGGAACATAAGCGGGAGCGACGGGTTTCCCTCTGACGAGACCGAGATCCGAAGCGTATACAACGTCTGGCTGGCCATCGTTCTCTCGATTTTCTGCATGCTTACCGTCTTTGGCAATGTGCTCGTCGTTGTGGCCGTCGCCCGGGAGCGGTACCTCCATTCTGTGACAAACTACTTTATCACGTCCCTCGCCGTGGCAGACTGTCTTGTGGGACTCGTCGTCATGCCGTTTCAGGCGATTTTCGAGTTGATGGGGAAAAAGTGGATGTTCGGCGCGATATGGTGTGATCTCTGGCACTCGTTTGATGTTCTTGCATCCACATCATCAATACTCAACCTGTGTGTGATTTCCCTGGACCGTTACTGGGCCATCACAGACCCATTCACATATCCCTCACGAATGTCAACCTCCCGAGCTTGCGTCTGCATTGCCATCGTATGGATCCTCTCTAGTTGTATCTCATTTCCAGCGATTCTCTGGTGGCGGATCACGAGGGACGAGCCCATTCCTGAGTACAAGTGTCCGTTCACTCAGAACATACCATACTTGGTGTTCTCATCAATTATCTCATTCTATGGACCCCTCTTCGTCATGGTCTTTGTCTACTACAGGATCTACAAGGCTGCCGTGGAGCAGACGAGAAGTCTCAAACAGGGTACTAAACTCTGCACCGACGGCGACATGGAACTCACGTTGAGAATCCATCGCGGAGGACGCCCACTCAATAGCACAGCAATCCAGTCGAACCACGACCATGGCAATGATACCAGTCGGTCTGGAGGAATGCATCATCACCATCATGGAGGGAACCGACATCCGGCTCCACCACAACACCAAAACTCGGAAGACTGTGAGCCGGAAATAGGTCACATTGATCTCCTCCATCCGAACCCTCCAGGGAATGGGAATGGAACCGCCAACCCTGCTGCCAACAGGGCGAACTCTGTTCGCGTCGGCCCAAAAAATCTTAAACATTTCAGTATTAGTCGGAAGCTCGCCAAGTTTGCGAAGGAGAAGAAGGCCGCCAAGACGCTAGGGATTGTGATGGGAGTGTTCATCGTCTGCTGGCTCCCCTTCTTTGTGACCAACCTTATCTCGGGCTTTTGCAGCTCGTGCTTCAGAGAAGCTGAGTTTGTCACAGATATTACCACCTGGCTCGGCTGGATAAACTCGGGAATGAATCCGGTCATTTACGCCTGCATGAGCAAGGATTTTCGAAGGTAAGCCGAGTAAAAAAATCTTGTTAAGTTTTCGCACAACGCTCTCTAAGATCTCAATTTCCCCGCTCTTTTTCGTATTGTTCACCTTTTGCTATTTCATCGCAAGTGTGCGACTTTCATGAACGATTGCACAATTCCTTTTCACAGATTAAAAGCAAGCGAAAAAGATACTTTTTTGATTGAAAACGAATGCGTGTACTGCACTATTTTACAATGATTTTCCATTTCCCCAAATAAAAAGGACACGGAATACCAAAACTGGCTTCTTGGAGATTTCTTTCAATAAATGAATTACTGCTCAGTCAAGTTCAACCTCTCATATTTGGCTCGGTTGGAGGATTTCTTTGAACCACGCTTGGGTTGGTGAAAAGCCATGTTTAAGAGGGTTAAAATAAAAAAATTGTCTTGCATCTAGCTTAAATCAAATGCAGCAAGAATGCGTCAGTCACTGGATCAGAAAAACAGAGTTTGATTATTAAGGCGATGGAAGGTTCAAGAAAATTGAATTTTTGTCTTTTTATTAAAAAAGTGTAAGTATATAGAAAAATTATCTACTTTTGGTCAAGGATAGCTAAGTGATTAGATAATTCAAGACACAAAGAACACAATACCTATGCTGCATAGTTTCAAGTTTCATACTTAACGTTACGTGAAAGCATCATATGTTTATGTGAGGTAGTTTTTAAATTCGACGTCGTGGAGGAATGAGTAGAAGTTACATGTTGATATCTTATAGATTTATTAGTTTATTTCGTGCCAGGAAAACTAATTATTTGGAAAATTCAAGCACTTTGCTTGAGGAACTTCCTCTTTTATTTTATTAAGAAATGACTTAGTAGTATTAAAGTTATAAAATTTTTGTTTGCCGGAGCGTCACGTTTGAACTTTTTTTTTCATACTGATAGTCAAGGAATTGATGTGACAGCATGCATCTAAAGTAATTGGAATTAATGCAAAATTGGAATTAATGCAAAAACTATTACTATTACTATTGCAAATCGTGGCTTGGACGTATTCAAATTAGCTCGTAAATGTTGATGAAGACAGGCCGTCAGTTGTGAATTAAAATGTGTAGTCATTAATAGAGTAAAAAGACCGTGACGGCAAATTTGTTGACAGGCTCCTAAGTTAACCATTCGAAAGCATAACAGCAGTTGTTTTTGGCTATCAGCTATGTTTATTGCCTAAAGCTAAATAAATATTTTTTGACCAAGAGAAAGGTACAGCTGAACGCCAGCCAAAAAATAAACAAGTTTCTCTCATGAAAGTAACTGAAAGGAAATGGTTCTGAATTTTCTATTGCGTACCATTTACGATAACAAATTTTATGGTCAAAATACATTATCTGGGACTGCTTTCTCATAAAGCAAGTTTGCAGGGGGGTTAGGGTATCTCTTACTTAGTGATGAAAGCATACACAGGTTAGGTATCGAATATCTCCAAATTCAATCCAAACATGCACCGGCAATGGTCTTCAACTTCTGGGAGCTGTTTTCACCACATCCCGGTATAATAGGGTTTTATACTATCCATAATTCAGTTTCTAGACGTATCACACTGTTTCTTCAAGCCCGAAAAGTGGCGGAAAGTCGCTATCTGGGCGCGTGAATTTGCCAGCGTTCTGTTTGGAATTGAGCAGTTGTTTTTTGAAACGGTAAATTTTAGGGGTTTGT
>VICI01002796.1:0-15300 GCA_019593645.1 Akabosia matsudoensis
ATTACACATAATATAGAAAGGATAATCACTATGATAAACCCCCTATAAGTATACATATGGTTTTGTAATCCACAGATTTCTAGGTCCGTCACTTCTGTGACGGGTAATTGAACTGGTATAACTATAACTCATCCCGTGAGTTCTGTTCTTTTAAACTACAGCATGGATGAAAGTTGGGAAAAGACAAATTTGTATGTATGACTTGTGTCAGCGTCATCAATGAACCATGAAAATTACCTAATCATTTAATTACATCATCGTCTACATGTCGTCATCATTATTAATCATAAATGGCTGCTGCTCAAAACTGAAAACTGGAAAGTAATGGTTTGAAGCAGTAGCATTCGCGGAGACATAGTGTTCATGTTATATCACTACTCCTCCGTACTATGGTCCACTTTTCTTGAAAAAAATCAAGAATCCTGTCGAAACAGAAAACGAATATCCATTTTGATGACATCTTCATTGCATCATAAGGGCAAGTTAATCCATTGGTTTAATCAATGACCGAATCCTATACATATAATGCACACGCACATGATAATAATAAATAGAAGGTTACGGACTGTTACAATATGCAATGCATTCATTCGGTATTTACTAGCTCAAGGTGAAGTTGCTGGTAATTGATGCATTACGTAATGCCCAGTTGTTAAAAAACACGAGGGACTAATTTGCTTAATTCAAAGGTAGTCCAATAACGGCTATTAGAAAACGGATTCTCCTCACAGAAGTGCAGAAGTGCAATCATGATGAAGAGGAGCGAACACGGGCAGCAAAACCGTAAAAGTGACGTGATGAGAAACATGACTGAAGTTTCTTTCAAGATAGTAATTACGATGATAGTCCACTCATCATGAGAAAGGGAAATGTCAAAAATTATTACTTCACTTTTATTTACTACTAGTTCCTCAGTTTTAAGCACTCCTAGTAGTGCGAACGCACAATACTTATTCATATAATTCACTTGCCGCTCAGGTTTTCATTTTCATTACAATGTTTCAAGTGCTCTCAAATGAAGTCTAGTCAAGTCCGGCCTCACGACTTACCTCTTAAAGAGCGTTAGTCATTTCAACATGCCATTAGAGGATACCCCCAGAATACTTGGATTTAATGGAATTTACGAGACAAGTGAAGCTTTATTTGCTACCGTCTTATGTGGTCTGAAAATTTAAGGAAACATGTTAGAATTTTAATCGCCATTATTTTGAAGTGTCACGATAGTCATTAAGTGCCTGTTGATAATACTTGTCACATTTGAAATATTTATATATGATATTATGTATTAGTGAGAAACAAAACAGGAAGTACCTAAGGATTTTCCATCATTTTAAGTACAATACAGTTGTCGGAAAAACGAAATATAAGCGGTACATGAACTAAAGGCTTTAAACTCGTCCCCCAAAACAGAATACCTACAGTTTACAAAAACAAGCTTTCAAGTGCAAAAACAAGTTACTTTTTCAAAATACAATTAGCAACTCCTTAAGAATTTAATGAAGCACCGGAAATTGCTTGTAAACTTTTAAAATCCCACCTACTACAATAATGTATTCTCATCTCACTGAAACAACATCAGTGACAAGTTTTAAGAAAGTCAATTAGTCAAACACAATGAATATAAAATCTCTCCAGGATTACATTAGTGCAAATGGGTAAAAGCCGGTGCAAGTAGAGAGTTGAGTTTGCTGATATTGTAAGTGTAGCATATCGCTGCGATACAATCACTGAAACTGCAACATTTCTTTTTTATCATTTATGGAATCTTGTACTGGTAGACAGAATAATTCTCATCGCTGTTGATTCTAAAGTCTTTTGGGCAGGACTAACACCAATCGATTCGTAATTGGATTTCCCATAAACAAGCATTATTTTTCAAATTTTACTTGAGGCAAACAAAACAACAGGAAGAACAGGGTCCGGCTCCGATGCAAAGTATCAAGTACCTCGCCCATCATGAGAAAGTAATTAAAATCCCCTTCAGGCAACCTTCGGAAGTTTATTGACATTTACTCGATAGCATCTGAACCGTTAAATTAGTCAACTGTTTTTGGTTAAATAGTTTAAGTTTGAAAAATATGAGAATTTGTTGCACAGCCGAAAGCTATTTATGATAATAATTTTATTGAGAAAAACAACAAAAAAACAAAGAGACTTGGTAATATGAGCTTTTTCGCACACGACATCATACACTCAAACACATATTTTCAAAAAGTTTGCAAAATATTATTACCTGTTGAAGCTGTTGTTTGCGTGTTAGGAAAATATAATACGGGAAAGGTATTAAATCGGTTGATCTAACCTAGGTATGTGCGTAGCTCTAAATATTACCTTGTACTTACTACGCTACCAAAAAGAAATATATCAACGATTAGGCGAACTGAAATTGACTTATATTGTAGGCCAATGACTCTTGTATTGTCCGTCCAACTCAAGCCTGTCCAGAATAATTTGCTATCGGCGACCAAAGCGTTGTGTGTTTTGTTAATGCAACCTTATAACATTTTCCAGACGTTCCAGAGATGTAAGAAAGTTTATAAACTGTTTACAAACATCTCCAATTAATGGAATGCGATATTGAATTTTGATTGTTGATACCATAAAACCCATATTGTGTGAGTATTCATTCCGATTTTCAGAACGTATGCCACACATATTTGCCTGAGTTTTTAAAGACCACTGGCAAAAAACGATATTGTATTGAAAACTTAACATTACACTGATCTTGAATTCATCGCAGGATTCTATAAAAAATCTATTGAGTTCAAAACAATAATCGTTAGTAATTTTACCAGGCAATTACGAAAATATGATCTGGAATAAATTGAGATTGATATAATCTATAATTGAAACCGAACAAAATACTGTGGTCTTACATAATCTTCTGCAATGGATATACATAGTTGTAGAAACCATAAGGTAATATCTGATCTCATGCATGATTATTAAACTAATTCCATGCTTTATGTTGGAGCAACCTTTTGAAATATGTTCGCAAAAACTCTACTTACATTTAGAGATTTATGCAAGGCAAATATATTGGGCACTGTAGCACATTTTTTGTCATTTCAGATTGAACTGTACTTACCGGAGAGTATTCCTGAAGTCCTTGCTGCTGGAATCATCTCTCAAATTGAATTTAGTTCTTTTATTGTATCATTTGGTTCCCACAAAAAATTATGGCAAATTACGTCCAGGACATTGTCAACACGGATTTCAATTTTTCCAATAAAACAAAGTCATGATTACACTGAATGTGAATATAGAATTGTCAAAAATAAAACAATAAAAAGTACATCGTTTTTGCATATGTTGGAATATGTTACATCATCAAAACACAAGAAAACTAAATCAAAATTCCTGCAATGTTTAAAAAACAAATCATAATCATTCATGTGAAGAAACTAACAGGCCAATTAAATAAAATCTAGTGAAAATATGATGAATTCTTCGTGTTATCGATTATTTCTGCAAAGTTGAACACTAATCCAACACCTTTCATATACATCATACAACTTTTTACCTGCTCTGGTTTATATACTTGATTTTACTGATTCTTTTTCGGCTTGTATAAAAACAAGTTTACTAGACCTCGGGTAGTGAGCGGTTACATCCACGAAAGTATTGAGTTATGCTGAGTTGCCTTTGCGTCTATTGCGCATAACGCTTGGTTTGGTATGTTTTACCTTGAGGGATGAACAGATATTGAAGAAAGTTCACGTAAAAATTGTACACCTTCATGGGTTCAAATATCTTGGGAATTACATACTTCAAGGATTAGTCTAAATTCAATTAAACACATAAGAAGTACATGTGTAGATGACTTTGTAGATAATATACTTAGAGCTAAGCCAGTGAAAATATAAGATTAGGCAGTTGCTTTTGATTTTATTTCATTTTGTCCTGTACATCATATTTTATTCAGCTACCTGTCCGTCTGTAGAAATAAGTTTTACGAGATTCATCCAACCCTCCTGGGTTACTGGTATAAGCCATCAAAAAGTATTTTCAAGTGAGCACGAATAATCCCTTACTCAATACCTAAGTAAACTGGGTATGTACTTTTGTACATTTTTGCGAGGTGACAATAGGGGAAAAAATTAGTTTTAATTTGCTATAAGGTAGTGGATATTTTAGCCGAGACTCCACAGCTATCAAACGTGCATATAAATAGTTGACCCAACTTTTCGTTACAGCTAACTACCGGCCATATGCATGCATGCGTTCATATTTTCTTTAAACCGTATCAATAAATTTGCAAATTAACTTTTTGGCCCTATTCTCTAGCTGAAGGGCAAAGGGAACAGATATTTTAGTCACAAGGGAAATTACCGGGCACTGATGAGGCATTTTTTGCTGCTGATTGATGGGAATAACTTTTCAAATTACAATGCGACCTGTATTCTCCCGTGGTAAGTAAATTGGTTTTCACACTATTCGGCAGTTTTAGTGTCATCGATTTGGATATTTGCAAAGGACGTTCAAGGACGAAATTTCAAGATGGAAATTTATCTTATAAATGCCAATTGACTGCAATGTGACCTAAAATCACGAACTCGTAATTAATAAAAGCTGTTAAGCCACAGTTATAATGACGAAGCTGAAAGTAAACCAGCAAATAAAAGCTAAGAAAAAACTAAGACAAAAATAAAACTGAACCGGGAATAACGAAATAAAAACGAAATCTTAAATACAGTTTATAAATACGTGTTTTGTGGCATATGACATTTTGAGGTTAAAGACGATCGCTAACCATTACGTAAACTCACCCTATCTAACGCCGTACATCTAAGTACATACTTTGACTTTCAAACCAAAAATTGCTCCAAAAGAAATGACTTTCATCAAACCATTAAAATTAGCTAAAACGTACCACACATGCTCTCATAGTTGACGATGCTCAAGGTTGTTGAGGAGAGCAGATAAGATGAAGTTAACGTTTGATTATCTTCCCTATCCCTATCTATAAAAATAGCACAAAAAGCTACTATTACTAGATGACGACATTATATTTTTACAGCTTGTAATCCTGTCACATGCGTTTTTAAGTTTGTAAAATCAATGTATAATTCTTGTCCAAAAAGTGGTCTGGTTCTGGTTTCATTGTTTAGTCAGGCTTAAGTTTAAAAGTTGCCTGTGCTGGTATTAGTGCATGCGCATCCTCATCTGGATCAAGCTAATCATCGATACATTCTTTTCCTCAAAAGTCTGCCGTGGATCATTTTAAAGCTCATCATCATTTTGTCGTTTGCCTTGAATTTTATTCACAACCCTAGTGTGGTAACAAAACAATTGAATTCCTACAAGCTCTAAGAGGGAAACAATGTCCAAAATTATACAGAGTGAATGGTGCAGTCCGTGGAGATCCTAATGAATTTTTTATAGCCATTAAAAAGATTAATCAGCTTTTCACTTTTCTTCAATCCCATAGTATTATAGCAGTTGGTGGTACAACTAATCTCACAGATTACATTTTACTACCATTGAAATCAATCGTGAGATTCATTTCTAGGGTGCAAGATAAGAGTGAGAGTGCATTATATTTTCTTTGAGACGGACGGTCGTATATCTTACTGCCCTCGCATATCGCCCAGAACGACATTTCGTTTTACAGTTTGCAGATTGAAACGAGGTTTTCACATAGAGAACATAAAGATTATGCGCTTTTCGTTGATATCTCATTTATTAGTTTAGTAGTCCTACATAATATTTCATTTTCATTATTATTACGTGCAATGCTTGTCAAATGGAGATGCAAAATACAGATAAAATGTTGTTCAAATATAAATATATGCGCTATGCAAATTGAAAGATGGAGCACGGCATAGGCAGTGGAAGAAATGTCAAAAGCAGAAAACGTCAGCCATTTATAAATCGATAAAATGCATTTGAAATCCGTGACTTTAAGGATGAAGGATTTGAAATGACTTTTTTTATGCCATTTATAGAATAGTCAAACGAATAGGCATTTTGTAGCTTTCTATTCAAAATAGCCTTCGAAATAGCTTATTTCAATTAAAACAGTGTTTTTAGACTAATTGGGAACTAAGCATAGGGGGGTTCTGTTCTTAATGTTTGGATGGGCCAATATCACAAAACCGAAGAAATTTCGACTTAACCTTTGCCAGAGCTAATATTATGCGTACTTTTCACTTGCTACTGCTACTAGAAGCTACATCAGGATTTTCTTGTCCGTCGAAGGTAATTTATTGGTATCAAGTTTCAGTAATGCAACTTCATTCCTTAACATGGTATATCATGAAATAACTCACGATCCGATGACCTTAATGGTTGAAAGTTTAGTTTGGCAACGGTATGCATGGTCCAGTGTGTTCTGCAATCTGCGGAGTCTCGTACGAATGCTTACCAAATACTCATGTTTAAACAATAAATAAGTCGATCGACATCTTTTGATAACAACACTTTCCTGCCAATTCAAAAATAGAAATGCATAAAGGAAACTCATATGTACATAAACAGTTACTTCGTACTTCACCTTCCGTGACGGATAGTCCACAAAAGGTATGAAATGAACCAGAAGAAATAACTGTACAATTAAAAACAACTTCATATTGGTATTTTGTTTATTACTTGTTCATAAAACTTGTAATAGTTTCGATAAACTTCTCGGAGACATGATGTTTTTTACATACTTCTATAATTGTGGCACCGCTTTTGGTTTTATCATTAAAATTTGCTCCAGCTTGATGAAATAGTTCAACTGTTTCCGGTAATAGCGAATCCCTAAACGTATTCACAGCGACAAACAGTGGCGTAAGCCCCTGATTATTTTTGAAATTCAGCCGAGAAAACCCATTATCCATGAAACATTTCAGCATTCGATGATACAACTTGGGCGTAATGGCTTTGGCGTAGTTTGCAAAATCCATCCAATGTAAAGCGGAATTATTGTATTTATCAACAGCATTAGCATTAGCTTTAAGACTAACGATTAAATATTCCTTTAATTCAAATGACTGACTGATTTGTAGTAAAATTGGCGTCCGCCCTTTAGCGTCCTTGTACTCTACACAGCTGGGATCCAAGTCCGTGAAGTATCTTAACAATTCCTTTTTTGATTGTATAACTGATTCAGATTCATGCCTAGATTTACTAATGATTAGATGAATAATGCCTGAGCTTGTACCCTCTAGCTTTAATAGTTTTTCCCATTTAGCTTTATCAAAACCTTTTTCTTCTATCATAAACTTGACAAACTCACATTTCCCCTTGCGCAATCCTAGTTTAAACAACAGGAAAGGTATTTCGTATTGCTTGTTTTCAATGACTTTGTACCAATCTTCTATTAAGGATATCATAAATTTATACATATCCACGTCGCAGCGCCTAAGAATAACCTCCAGCATATATGTATGATGGGCTTTTGTCTTCTCTAAATATTCAAATCGTTCATCTTGATTTAAAGAGTTGATGAGTTGCTTTGCAGTATTACAATAGTTATCACGTAATAATCCTAAAATTACAGATTCGGCACGTATAAAATTATCGGTGCTAAAATCGTGAAGTATGCGAACCAGATCCTTTGACAATCCCTTATCTTTTGTTTGTTCCAGTAAACAGTCTATGAAATAGCATACTTCAGAATTTTTCATTGAAGGACATTTATCGGAGGTAAATGTTTTATAATTATAAGTATATTGTACTGGATAAACTTCAAAAACCATTGAACACAAGTCTATCATGAGAGTATTCCATTTGAAGTCTGCATATTTGCCAATTAGAGCTCCATGTATGAAAACTGCAGAGAAATACTCTGCAAAACTTCTATGAGTGAACCGAATAGGACTGGTGCTATCAATAAATCCATACTTCTTTATCTCATCTTCTTTCCCGTCTTGTATGCTAAAATGTTTGGCAAACTTGTCGATTTCACTGTTCGGGAATAGCAATTTAAGTGCAAAAAACATATGACCCTTAGTGGAATCATCTCTTATAATGGCCACAATTTCCCTTACATTTGGCACACCTAGCTTTTCTTGAAGAAATTTGTCAATCTTTAATTTTACCATATTTTCATACAATTCCACTAATGAAAGTCTCCTAAAGTTGTCAGATTTTCCTGATACCAACTTGTCTATGTCATCTGAAAATATTTCTGCGAGCATATTACAATGTAAAGGAATACCCGTAAAACTGTTGAGCCCACCGCAACAGGAGCTGAGGCACTTTCCTGCAATGTCTTTCAAATTATCTTTTGCACACTTGGTTTTCGACATCTTCGACCAAAAATTACTGAGGAACTCAACTTGACCCTTCCGATCAAGAGGATTCAGTTTGAACACGAGGGTTTTGAATTCCTTCTCAATGTATTCTTGCATGTATTCTCTTACAGTGACCCATACCCTAACGGCCGGGAAGTTTTTTACAATGAGAGAAATGATATTTAGGGATAGCCTTTCCTTAAAGAGTTCTACTTCGTCTAATGCGTCTAATAAAAGCTCAAATTTTAGCTTGGAAGTAGTCTCTTGCAAAAGATAACGCAAAAGGTTTGTTTCAAATGGATCAAGCTTAAATGTAAGAGCGCTACAAATAGCTTCATTGATATCTTTGACTTCATTAGAGCAGATACGTTTCAAAAGGTCAGTCATGTTAAAGTATAGTACAAACGTATTCTTGAACCTTTTGCTGATTTCATGTCCCAGGTAATTCAAAATGAAGGACTTTCCCATTCCCGGCTTATCAGCAAGAAAAATTGGTCCGAAGTCGTATTTCTCAACATCTGTTAAAAAATCTTCAACAGAGAGGGACATTGGTTCGATTTCCTTTTTAGGCTGCGACTTAACTATGAGTGATACACAATCTTGTGAATAAAGCCATTTGAAGCTGTCTTTTCCAATATATTCAATGCAGTGAAGGTTATAGGAAGTCTCTTTTGAAACATTTGAAAGAATTTTTCGATAGTTTGTCGTTGTAAGATCAATAAGCATGATTCTATTACTCTTAATTGTTTCCCGACTGAGGTCTGCTACATTATGAATACGGAAGACATTCTCACTCGGATTGACGAGTTCAACTAATTTTTCATACGAAATGTCACCAGTCACAAATATCCTATCCTTACTACGATGACGTAAAACTTTTGAAGTAATTATCCCTTGTGTGCAAAATGTTCTTGGAACATAAAATTTTGGTGATGATGGAGGTTTATATGATTCAAATAGTTTTATACTCTCTTTCCTCTGCAAAATTTCATTTACGCGATCCCCTTCGAGAGTTAAAAGACAAGATTCTAAATGTTCTGCATCCTTTGGTAAAACAGTGCTCACTTTGTATTTCTTATCTTGAAGCATTATCGCCATATTTCCATTGAAAATGTGATCGTCAATAGATTCCCTAACTTCTGAATACTTTACTACGTTTTTTGTTAACTTTATCCCATTTTCGCCCAACATTTGAACAATACCTTGCACCAGCGAAGGATTTCTGTCGATTTCAAACTGATTTAATAATATTACTAAGCGTTTACTCGCCTTAATACAGTTGAGTTCCAGGAAGAGATTGACATTTTCCACGTAGCTAACTGGAATCATGGTTGTAGAGTAAATGTCGCACTTGCTCCCGTTTTCATTAGTTTCATAGGTTAAACTCTTTTTTTCTTCTCCTCCATAATCCTGAATATTATTTACCCATGTAAAAGACAGGGATGTGTACGCATTCGGAGCACCAGTAATCGAGGCGGTAATGCATCCACGTAGAGGAGTTGTTCTTTGATTAGTGTTTAACAGGTGAAACTCTAAATTACTGCAAATTCCCAGTCCATTCACATTATATCTTGTGTGCAGATACCCTAAACAAATTATTTCGGGATGCAAAGGAAGTATTACAGTCCGTATATTTTTTACACAATTATTTGATCATATTTGGAAAGATTATTCGTTCTAACAAACCTTTTTGTTTCTGATACCCTAAAGCTGTATTCAACTGATGCACAAACTGGTTAACAATGGATTCACCTGTCCACACAACCGGTGAGCTGCTAGTCTCGTCGAAATCGCACGGATACAATTCTTGATAAATGCTTTCATTACGCAAAAAATATAGTTTTGACCAAATAAATGGAATCAACTTAGGGAACTTTGATGTCCAGTAAGAAACAAAACAGTGAAGGTCAAATCGTTTGTCTGGGTGCCATCCTAAAGTGTCTATGTAGTCTGATGGAATTTCGTCTTCATGCTCCCTCTTATTGCGAATCAGACGAATTAAATCTGCAACAGACTTGGTATCAAAGTTGGTTCCACTATTGTTCCGTTTCCTCGCATTTGAGTTCGAAGGGTTTTTTCGGAGAACTTCCCAATCTTTTCCCAGGCAGATCGTCCAGTCTAGATGACCTGGTCGAAGAGCTTTCCATGAGTCTTTTGCAAGGTCTTCCTTCAAGTCTACATGCACTTTCAATGTATGAGAGACATTATGAATGAACGAATACGTTGTGGTAGAATTCCAACAGAATGGATGAGACAACAAGAAATTCATGGATACCGGTGGATCAGTATTGTTGCCTGATTCAAAATCGGGTAGTGTCTAAAGGAGGAATTAAAAAAAATAAACTGTTGTTCTACTAACTGTACAGTGTATTCGGCCCTTACCATGTTTAAATAATGTTTCTAATTTTTAGCACTGGGTTGGTCACAATTAACGTGTAATCAAAGAATTGCGCTAGGATTCGATATTTTGGAATGTACGATAAAATCATCTCCGCTCCTTGAAACTCTAAAAACATGAACTAATTCCATAATGCCGCTCCAATATAGATTGACTCAAATATTAAATGTTTGTTTTTTTATCTTGACAGTTCGGCACTTTCTAGGGCATTCTCAATTTTATCGAGAAGGCTTTGGGATACGTTCTCGCATAGATGTGTCTAACTTGTTTGAATCATTTCATACTAAACAGCACCACATGTGTTTTTCAAGGACAAAGCTACATTGAAAAAGTGATATCAGTATATGGTAAATATTACGCTTGCAATGCTGGAACGGATGGCGCATTTCCTTTGTTACAACAAGGGTTTTATCAGTTGCAGTGTCTCAATACTCTTTCACAATTGTAAAATTATTGAGTACGAACGAAAAATTAATGAAGAGAGGAAGATGACTTGGTTCAAGAGAGATGCATTACAATGTATATGAATGTATATTGTATATATGTATTTCTGCATGAATTTTCATACTGTCAGTTCAGTTAGCTGTATAAAATTATTGATGTAAGGATCCGGTAAGTGTGGCTTGCATGAAATCAATGATGTTATGTTATATCCCATTTTTGGTTTCATTTTGAGAGTATGACTTCATTCTTATATCGTTAGACTAAACTGCAAAAAAATAGGTACAATTTTGGTAGGGGTGAATTGAAAACTGAATTAACATTTCTTGTTATGTCAGTAGAAAGCAAATTATAAAAGACTTCACCGGAATGTATTAATTTCCTTTATCATCTTGATTACTCTGTGCTTGAAGGATTTACACCAAAGTTTTCCATAATACCAATTTCATTTGCTAATATATTCCGATGTATTCTCGCATATCTCTAAATAACTGATATTTTTGTACCGAGAGAAGATAAAAAACCAAAAGTATAACACTCTTACAGCTTACAAAACCTATTTGTCAGTAGCATAACATAACTGAATCCCACGAGATGGATGCGGTGGAAAAAGTTAAATTGTTCCCTCGACGTCCATACAACTCTGCTAATACTTCACTCCCTGTGAAAGCTAACGTGCCGAAAAATGACACTTCTACCTCTTTCCTTACCATGTGAATAAGATGATTTCGGTTTAGACGGCTAAAACATTGTGTAATCTTGTTGTGCGATGTTACATGAAAAACTAAGACAGCGTTTCATTCCGCTCGTTTTTTAGTTCCATCCTCAGGAATGTAAAATTGCTTTACTGCAGGACATGTTAACGCAGCTAAATTGTTCCAGGACCGACCTCAATGAAATATCCCGATTCAGTAGAGCGTGATACAGAGGGAAACACTAATGGCAAAAGAAGAAGGGATGTAAAAAATACGCTGGCTCCGTACTACAAATCCTAGATTTTTTGCAGCACTTTCGGTTGTACGTAACGCTCTTATATCATCATCAAAAAACTTACTACTTTTACTCGTACAAAAAAAGAACCTTCTTTTTATCTGATGAACTCTTTCCAAGTGAAAAAAAGGATATTGAAAAGTATACAGCGAACATACATCTTACTCACCAGTTTAAGACCAAGCCTGAATACTTTTGCCAGTCTCAAGCTTACTTTTACCCCAGAAAAACATCGCTGTTCCCATTTTTACAAGTACACCCATCTCATTTTTCTTTTATTCCGTCTCTTCCTTGTTTTTCGTCCGGAGGCTTTGTGTGTACTTGAAACTTTATAGCGATAACAAGTGGGCTTCTTTTTCATGAAACTCTGCTGGCGTGTTCAGAAGAGAAACAGAATTTGCAGATTTTTTCGCTTTCTTGAAGGCAAAGTTAAAGATTCTAAAACCCTCCACTGTAGACTTCACTGCAGCCTATGTCATTGTGACGGTTTGGTGCATGCCGCTGGGGTTGGGATTTTTTATCAGGAAAACTTTAATCATGTTGTTCGGTAGATCATATTTTTTGGAAAACCATGAGTAAGAATCGATTCTGGGTCTTCATATGTCACACAGAGTACCTGTGTACCATCTATAATATGCATCTGTGCCTACATTCCATGAAGGCATTTCAAATGTTGCACATTTATGTATAGGTTTATTGGCGAGTTGATCTTCTGTATAATTAAAATTGTCGAAGTTTGTCTACAATGACCATATATGGTATACACTATACACTATAAAACCGCACCAATAACGTTACCCTCAAGTATTTATCGGCTTCCTGGTATTTATAAGGCATATTAGATGCAACATCAAACTGCCATTTTGTTAACAGAAAGTTTCCATGTTCAGTATGATGGAATAAATCTGTGTCGTGCAACACGCAAAGGTAGACGTTACATTCTAATCTTTTCAAACGTCTTAGGTGAGCGCCCGTTACTGGAAAGTAAACCTAATAGTAATTACTCAATCAACAGTAATTCATAATGAATATATACACACTTGAAATGTAGTCATAATCATAAACAAGGCACTAAGTGTACAAAAGAAAATAATATATGTAAATTTTTGGACCGGTAGCATTACAAACTTTCACTCTGCCTGCATAATGTTGGAAAACAGTAATTAATTAACTATATAACTATGTACACTACAAACAAAGAATCGTTGAGCTCTACGTTGAAGAAAGTGTTACAGATCTACATCAGCATGAATTTAGGGCCGTATGAAGATGAAGAGTTAGATGAGGAACGATGATTTTGGATGGTGTCTTTCGCTTTTTTGGTTTGCACGTAGAGACAGAGCCTCCAAACAAGCAACGTGCTCTCTTTTACTGTCTCCACTTTCATTATTTTTGTGTCCCGTTCCGATAAATTTTGCTGAGCAGAAGGTTTCCTGGCTCAGTGTGTTCTCCACTCGCGATCGCATATCGCGTCGGTTTAGTTCCTCTGTCAGGCTTTCTCCAAACCTGGAGAAAAGAAGTTGTTGGGTTGCATTTTACGAGTAAACACGGAACGTGCTTTGGTCAAAGAATGTTTTGAGAGTGCTTTATTTGACAGTTTATTTCTTTCCAGATGAGATGAATGAGGAAAGATAAGGAAGAGGGTTTATTTACCAGGTACCCGTGTCAGTCACTGTCAGTTAATATTTTTCGATTGTTTAAGTTATACAACACAATACTGCTCGAGCAGATTTATGACTGTACTATGTACTAACGTCATCTAATCTTATGGTATTGGAACAGTTCATACTTACATGTTAGGTGCGTTTTTGTTTGGTAAAGTTGTGGCAAAAGGTCTCAGAATGCATGATGTACTGAAAATTATGTTCATTGCTGTGCATAAACATTGGAGTTTCAAGGAAATTCCAGTGATCCTACTACGCGGGCATCATGATTCATCATTCAACCGAGCAAATGGAATGTGAAAAGGATACATGTCGAGGTAAGTTTTTGTAGATTTGGCACCAAAAGCCTTTTATTTTAGATTAAAATTGAATTAAAAAAAAACAACAACTTCATACGAACTAATCTTGATTTTCGTTGGAATTGTTGGTTTTATTTTCGAAGTTTGGTAGTCGATATGCCCGCATAATACCTTTCCATCTGATAGAGTCATTGATTCAATAACTATATTAGTATTGCTTAGATAATCAGACCAGTAAATGAGACCATTTGCATTAACCCCATAGACATATTGAGGATGTGTTTTTCGCAATTCTATCCTTATAAATTCCTTCTTTGACTTTAATGGAATCGATTTACTTGAATTTCCTGAATTCAAAAAAGAGAATACTGGAATAACATTAGAGTTCAGCTGGAATAACATTAGAGTTCAGCTGGAATAACGTTAGGTTTAAGCTGGAACAAAAGCTGTAAAGCTTATAATGACGAAGCTGAAAGCTAAGAAAAAGCTTAGCTTAAAAGCTTAGTTTAAAAGCTTAGCTAAAAAGCTTAGCTAAAATGCTTTGTTAAAAAGCTTAGCTAAAATGCTTAGTTAAAAAGCTTAGCTAAAATGCTTAGTTAAAAAGCTTAGCTAAAAACTTAGTTTAAAAGACTGAAAATCAGTAGCAGTGTTACAAGTAACCCTTATAATCACTGTAGCAAGTTTGATGCAAATAGGCCAAAATCTAAAATTTGACCCATATGACCCTAGTGGACCCCTTCTCTGACCCCTAGGTTTGACCGATTATGCTGAAACTCCATACGGTTGCTTTTACTGACCTACGGGATCACAGTACAAAGTTTGTGGCAAATCGGCCACAATTTGAAATTCGACCAATCTGACCCTAGCGGACACCATAAATGACCACTAGGGTCGACAAATTGAGCTGAAAATCAGTAGGTTTGTTTCAATGAATCCAACTTATCGGTCTACCGAGTTTGTTGCAAATCGGTCAAAATGTAAATATTGCCCTATCTGACCCTATTACACCCCATTTGTGACCCCTAGGTGAATCTAAACAGGCTGTAAATCGATTATGATGTTGCATGGGACCCTATAGGTATCACTCTACCGAGTTTGGTGTAAATCAGCCAAAATCTAAATTTTGTCCTATCAGACCATAGTGGGCCCCATTTATGGCCCCTAGGGGTATCTTAATAGGGGGAAAATCGATCCAGAGGTTGCAAGTGACCCAAGGTATCACTCTACCAAGTTAGGTGCAAATCAGCCAAATCTAAAATTTGCCCTATCTGACCCTAGTGGGCCCC